>JADDOH010006580.1:0-31422 GCA_016648135.1 Agrypnia vestita | reverse complement strand
CACATAAACACAGAAACACAGAAACACCAAGCTTTTCGACACGATATTGCAAGCCAAACCAAAGTTCCGTCATTGTTGAAGGGTTGCAGCTAGTACAACAATAAATACAGCAATTCATTTACCTTCACAAGAACTGTGGCCTTATCTTCAAATGAAAACCATTGGTCTTCTTTAGTGGCATAGCTGCTGGCATACACACCGTCATTGGACACCACGTGCCAATCGTCTTCCTCACTCAGCATTTCACAAATTTCAAAGTACCCAAAGAATCCTAGAGAAAATAAAGGAACTCATAAATGTATAAAAGTTTTTGGTGAAACTTTACGGAATTATATTTTTAAATAGAGATGCGAACACGGAATACGGGTCACATAAATATTCTTAGTATTTTCAAACTAAGCTAAATGCTTGTGCTATGAACATAGACGAGAGTCCCAACCACAAGACCAACAAGCTACTATTCCATGATTATTTTGTAAATTGAGTTGAAAAACTTTGTTTTATTCCAATATATTTTATTTAATTCAATTGACTAACTAACTAACTAACCATCACGCCGTTTCCCTGCAGGGGTAGGCAGAGAGGATTGAACGCCACACTCTTCTATCCTGGCACACCACTTTTGCTTCGGCCACATACATACATCTTCTCATACACGTTCTACGATTGTTGCGGCTTTTAACAGGGCCATCCTCAAATACTTGTAGTACCTGATCGTGCCAGGTCTTTCGCGGACGCCCTCTATTCCTGTTGCCTTCAACATTCGCCTCATATATTTTCTTAACCATCCTTTCCTCGTTCATACGTTCCACATGACCAAACCATCTCAGCACTCCTTTCTTTATTCTATCTACCACACTACAGCCAGCATTGCATTCACTTCTAATTTGTTCATTCCTCACTCTATCGACCAAAGATTTTCCACACAAGCGTCTTAGTGACCGCATTTCAACCGCATTCAGTCTACTTTCATTACTCTTTTGCCAATTCCAGGCTTCACTTCCATACATAAGGGTTGGCACTAGAACGCCATTATGTACCGCTAGTCTTGCTTCTTTTGACAGATTCTTATTGGCCATAATTGCATTTAGTGCACCATTAACTTTGTTCCCGCAGTTACTCTCCTTTCGATATCATTCTCAGCCTTGCCGTCTCTACTAAACATACTTCCCAAATACACAAACTCGTTCACTTGTTCTAAGCATTCGTTGTTTATAATTACATCACACTTAGTAACTCTTTCGTCTCTCTCGAATACCATCACTTTCGATTTGCTGACATTCATCAGAAGTTCACTCTGCATGCATACATCGGACATCCTGGATACCAAGCACTGCAGATCAGCTTCACTGTTAGCTACTAATACTGCATCGTCTGCGTATAGCAGACAGGATATGGTGAGAATTCAATTGAATTGTACATTATGGTGATAATTACATATCATATATTGGAAAAGCAGAATGAGAATATTAACGTTTGCCCAACTTTAATAGAGAATTTAATTCTCGTGTTTAATTAAGATAATTAAGAAAGAAGATTATTTCATATGCACTTATTAATTTCTTCTCCCACTGCGTTCTGATGTAAAATTATGGCAAATTTTTCAGTGTCTCGTTGGACTCGTATATTATATATTTTGACGTTTGACGGATAACCGCCATGTAATAAAACACACGATGTAAGTATTTTTGTAAAAGTATCAAAGTTACAGAGCTGACGCACTTGTAGTTGTAGATTAGGCAGTCTAGCCGCATGTAGAGTACTCAGAGTATGGAAGACTCTAAAGGTGGCGGTTCGCGCCGCGACCGAGACAGGAGACCGCGACAAGTGTCTCGGTCTCTTCATAATGTACTGTGGATCGAGACCGAGACCGCAATCAGAGCGTTCGAATTCATTGAGTATCGTAGAATCTGTCGATGCAGTGTGTTGTGTTGTAATGTCATTAATTGACACAGCAATGGAAAGCCAAGAAGAGTTACTATTGGAGGAAGAAGAAGACGATGATTTGCTCTTATATTATTGTTACAAATCGAAAAAAATATTTCCTATTAACGAATTATATTAGGTCCTTACATATGAAATTGGCGTTTTGCCGTACTGGCAAATTTGATCTCAAATATCTTCTTTTTGGTTAGGAATTCCAAATCCAAATTTATACAGCTATTTACTCATGTATTTGTTTTTGAAAATTATAATTCATTTGTTTTTTCCTCAATTGTTTTTTTCTTTGCGTCACTCAGTTTACAAAATGAAAAACTTGAAATATCGCGTTATTTACGAGTACGAGTTCCACCGTGGCACCAGTGCTGCAGAAACGGCTCGAAGGATTAATGATGTGTATGGCGACGGTGCCGCAAAAGAAAACACAGTGCGTTTTTGGTTCCAACGTTTTTGTACTGGAAATTTCGACCTGCAGAACAAGCCCCGTGGACGGCCGGAGACCAAAGTTGATAATGAAGATTTGAAGGCTATTGTGGAAGCGGATCCATCGCAAACCACATCCGAGTTAGCTGCAGGCTGCAGTGTTAGTGATAAAACTGTTTTAATCCACTTGAAGTAAATTGGTAAGGTGAAAAAGCTTGAAAGGTGGGTATCTCACGAATTGAGTGAAGCAAATCAACAAACGCGCGTTGACTGCTGCGTTGCATTACTCAACCGGCACAATAATGAAGGGATTTTAAATCGAATCATTACCTGTGATGAAAAGTGGATCCTGTACGATAATCGGAAGCGCTCATCGCAATGGCTGAACCCTGCCGAACCAGCCAAACCATGCCCCAAGCGAAAATTGACTCCAAAAAAATTACTTGTGAGCGTTTGGTGGACTAGTGCTGGTGTCGTTCACTACAGCGTTCTTAAATCTGGCCAGACGATTACGGCAGATGTCTATTGTCAGCAACTGCAAACCATGATGGAAAGCTAGCTGCTAAACAACCGAGGCTGGTTAATCGCTCTAGGCCACTGCTGCTTCATGATAACGCTAGACCACACACTGCACAACAGACGGCTACCAAATTAGAGGAGCTTCAATTGGAATGTCTAAGACATCCACCGTACTCTCCGGACCTTGCCCCAACAGATTACCATTTTTTTCGAAATTTGGATAACTTCTTGCAAAGGAAAAAATTCAACTCCGATGGGGCAGTCCAAACCGCCTTCAAAGATTTTATTGATTCCCGTCCTAATGGTTTTTTTAGTAAAGGGATCGATGAACTACCTATGAGATGGCAAAAGTGCATAGATAGCAATGGTACATACTTTGATTAAATAAATATATTATAATAAAAAAAAATCGGCTTTTTGTTCCTCCCATACTAAACGCCAATTTCATATGTAAGGACCTAATATTCAACTAGAGGCCAGGAAGGATCATTTTCGCTATTGTGAAGAATCACCATTGTTTGATGACAATATATTCAGGACGTATTTTCGGCTAAATAAAACATAGTTTGATTACGTATTAAATTTACTGAAAAAGACAATGCTTACAAAAGGAAAAATGTCGTTGAAAGAAAAATTGGCACTAACTCTAAGGTAAGTTTGCTATATCATGGAAATTGTTCTGGTCGAATTCGTTGCTCAAAATGTTTTGAAATGGTGTACTCGAAGTATTTTGTGATTGGCGAGATGATATTTTTTCGTCTCTGTAGGAGTCTAGTTGTGCGTCACATACCGGAGGATGCTGTTTGATCAGTTCAATCAGCTTTTCACAGTCTTTGTCAGAAAAAGCAGTCATTTTTTACAATAAACAGTACTTTTCGAACGAGACGCACGACACTACTTGTCCTGGGCGGCGACCGTCTCGCGGTCTCCTGTCTCGGTCTCGCTCGCGAACTGACTCACATACGAAATCACGCAGTCAAGTAGGAGTCTCGGTCTCCCGTCTCTGTCGTCGGTCGCGGTCTCCTGTCCCGGTCGCGGCGCGAACCGCCACCTTAAGGCAGCGTTTCCCAGACCCACTGGTGGGTCGCGAGCGGATATTAGGTGGGTCGCAGTCACAACACCGCGCAACACGTCTCGTCCGTGTCGTGTCGTATTTATTATAGAAAAGTAGTGTCTGCAATTTTCACTCATTTAACAGAGTTGAAAAATAACTTTAACGCCTACTTCGAAGAAGAGATGAAAAAGTTCAACAGGATAAACTGGATTTAAAATCCATTTCAAGACAACATACCGACTAAGCAAGTGAAGAGGTTATTGATTCATCATCAGATACGTCGCTGAAAAATACTTTTAATCGCGAGCAATTAGCAAAATTCTGGCTTTCAGTTGCTGACACTTATCCCTGCTTGTCTGACGAAGCGATGAAAGTCCTCCTCCCCTTCACTACCTCATGTGAAGTGGAGTTTTCTGCCATGGTATGTATTAAGACTAAATACAGGAAGAAATTGGACGTATTGAATTCACTGCGATTAAAAGTGACTAAAAGTGAAGTCAACGCTAATGCTGTTATGAAAAAAAATAGGCAACAAATTCATCCTTCCCATTAAAATATCACACATTAACATTTTTCGTAATCAAAAATTTCGATTATGTTTGGAGTTTTTTCTTTTTTTCTTAATTGAACAGTCTTTTGTATGGTTACAATATGAATTGGGAAGACGTGAGGCAGGAGGTGGGCCCAGAATTTTTTTTTTGGTGGGTCGCGGTCCTGTCAACTTTGGAAATCACTCCTTTAAAGAATCGAAAAAAAATCTATAAAAAAAATAACCGTCATGTCTCGCGTCGCATTGTCGCGTTGTCTCCCTCTCTCTCAAGTTGAAACGGAAAAAACAAACGCCGACGTGTCGTATATTTTTCATTTTTACTATCGTCTATTTAGTGTTGGGATAACAATCTTAAGATCGCACTATTGCTATTTTCAGAATAGAGCCGATTATCAGTCAGTAAGTAAGGGAGTATCTGAAGGTGGGCATAGTTTCGCCAAAGGACGCTTATTAAAAATTTTAATAATAAGAAAATAATAAACATCTAAATTAATGTCTGGTAATGTTTTTAATTATTTTACTTGAATTGTATTATTGATAGTGGTACAATGCTTCGAAAATGTTCTAGAGTTAAGTATAATGTGGAATTAAAAAAAAATTCAACTCAAGTTACATAAATTTAAGTAAATTGGCTGCGGTTTGCTTGAAAATTTCAAAATATTATTAAATTGAACAAATAATAAAATAAAACATCCTAAGCGTTATGTCATAGCTAACTACAGCAAGTATGGCAGAAAGTAAAATTCTGTAACTAAATAATCCCATAAATCAAAAATAATATTAATATTTACCATCCATGGCGGTGTAAGGTCCCATAACTCCGGGTCCGCTGGCTTCTTGTCCAGGACCATTGAGACTGGGGTTTGAATTTGGAGATTTGAGGGTGTATGACCTTCCTGTAGTCTGGATTCCCAATACCAGCTTGGACGCTGGGCACCCGAGGCTTAACCATCTTTGAACGCTTTCCGCCTAAAAAGTAATAAAAAAATTCTGATACCAAACAATTTTTTTTGTTCCTGCATTATCTGTTAATTGCCAAGATCCCTTGAACTCAAATGTCACTTTATTTTATTTGTTTATTTCTATTTAATTCATATATAAACCTTTGATTGGACTGTGCCTGTCATTTATGTTGAGACAGGCATAGTTTACAATAGTGTGTATTTATAAAACATGGTATATAGATATATGGTAGAATAATTATTTGTATTGGATAAGTATTGTATATTAACATAACATAGTAAAGTGATTAAAGTAACATAATAGAAAATATATCATATATATGAGGTTATAGTGTGTTAGTGTGTTTGTGTAAGTGTGCCTATTTTATCTCTCCCCTTGTTTCGGATCCTCTGTTTAATTTTGTATTTTATGTTAGGGTTATAAATTGTGGTTAGCCCGGATGGTTTTAATTCATCAAGCATGCAATTAAGTAATTTGGGTCCACAATAGTTATACCTCCTTTTTCCATACGTGGTATGTAACCTTGGGATTTGTAGATTGGGTTTGTTTGACCGTGTGGTAATTATTGTTTGAGTTGGTTTAAACTGTGTATTTTTGTATTGGTATGTGTATTTAAGAGTAGTATTCGCATAAATTTGTTTTATATCGAATACATGGAATTTGTTGAATATTTCATCCAAACCTTCTTGTCTACTACTATAGTGTACATATACAGAAAGTATTTCAGGTTTCGTACTATAACGGAAGTCTAGCGGTCACTGGCTCCTACACAATAAACCAACAAATATAATAAATTATCGTGTTATTATTCGCACGATTAATTACAGTAATTCACGATCAAAATATAAAATAAAGTATTTTATCATAATATAATTTATAGATCATATATCTATTCTATCAGACAAAACTGTGGGTTTACCATATAATGATAATCTCAGCAATAAAAATGTATCGATTCGCGTATCTAGATGAGTTTTTAAAGATACATTTATTAACATTATCTCGATGGAAGATAGTCAATCTATCGTGTAATATTTATCTTTTACCAGTGCCGTAACAAGGCAAATACAACAGGTGCACAAATATTACCTACAGAGTGACACAAATCTAGTCAACAATACTTAATAAGTGAATCCTGCCTAAATCATTAATCAAAAATGTTTCAACATTACTGTCTTAATATCTATGTTTACGGAGATAAGTGCTTTCAAAATTTGACTTCTATATCCAAAATTTTTGACTTGGTCTTTCGTAAAACGCTTGACTATCATTAAAAATTAATTCGCTTTCGTATAAGTCGAATAAAATAGGTTGAAAAAACTTAGCAGAAATTTGTTTTGAAAAGTTGTAATAATTTTATTTGACTTGTACCTATTTAAACTGTTTTTATAGAAAAAGAGTATTTGTAAAATACACCTACCTCTTACGATGTGAAAGATAATATTTTATGTGACGAACTCGTGAATTTCATAGAATTTTGTACGGGATAGTGTGTGACTTTTAGTCTTTTTCATCTTTTGCTCTAGTACTAAATTAATGGACTAAATCAACAAAGATAACCAAGCGAAGCTGCTATGGAGTCTCTTGTATGCCAATTACATTGTGCTTACTGCCAAAACTGCTGAAGAACTGCTGTCAGCATGGATAAGAGCTCTCGAAACACAGCAACATAGCTAGAACCTTCACTGTATACTACCCAAATACAATGCCGGTGCCAATAGTAAAACATTTCAAATACCTAGGCTAATTATCCCACAGAGTTAAAGTTACCTGCCAGAAATGGCGATCACTCACTGGCGTACTTTGTGATGCAAGTATGCCCATACGCACAAAGGGAAAAATACCCAAAATACACTACACACTTTTAAGGTAGCCCCCCTTCGAGGCACATAATGAGAAAAGATGATGAATACGTGATCCATAAAGCGCTGGCTCTCCCGGAAATAAACAGAGAAAGAAGATGCCCTCCGCTGACACGGAGATCAGCACGGCGAAGGTAATACAAACACATAATTAACCGATCCAACCCGCGATTAAACCCAAGATAGGCCGTCTTGACGCAGAATTATTAGGAGAGCCGCAGGGGCGGCTTAAGATTTATAAATAGAGATTTATAATGAAAAGTTGCAAAGACAAAGAAGAAGACTCTTGAATAAAATTTACATCAATATACTTACCACTGATCCACTGTTGATGTCCCCATCCACTCTTCTTAGCGGAGCCATGTACGTCGTGACGTCTGTCTTTTGGTAGTCGTACGTCATCAGAAGAACATAGTCTACATTATCGGAAATAGCCTTGACGTCGTACCCCTCATCGGTGAGGTAGTTGGCTGCACCAACCGCGACACATACCAGCTTATTTCTTGATGAAAGGCGGTCTTTCATTTCTTTAAGAAGGGTAACATAGTTGGCTTTATCTGCGGCAATGCCACCTCTCTGGAAATGTAAATGAGGTATTAAGTACATAAGTAGATTTGAATCACTATCCATGTGATGGCGTTTGTGATGGCGTTTGCCTACCTGCGAAGGGTATTCCCAATCCAAATCAACTCCGTCAAAACCGTAGTACACCAAAAATCTCAGTAGATGATCTACAAATTTAGCCCTAGACTCTGCTCTCTCGGCCATCTGAAATAAAGGTTATCTCAGTAAGAAGCAAGAATAGAAACAAGTGGTTTAAAAAAAATTTAAGAAACGTTTAAAAACAATCAGTGTGCTCAATCCAATCCACAAATAAATAAATAAAAATACAT
Source organism: Agrypnia vestita (assembly GCA_016648135.1). NCBI lineage: Eukaryota > Metazoa > Arthropoda > Insecta > Trichoptera > Phryganeidae > Agrypnia > Agrypnia vestita. Next base: position 23,217 of record JADDOH010006580.1, on the reverse strand, counting down.
TTTAAATGAAAAATTCCGCAACACGGATGAAAAGTAAAGAAATATTTTGAAATAATCAGTACGCAACGTACCACCGAATACTTTTCCGATCCTTCATTCCAACCACCAATAGACAGCATCACCTTGATGCAAGGATTCAACTCCTTCATGGACCTGAAGAAGTAGAACTGCTGAAGTCCGCCGTTCTCCGGGAGGTCATTGTGGGCGTCCAGCGATATGGTGGTGCCATCGAGACCCAAACCAGCAAAGCTGTAGACGTAATGCGTGCAGATGCTGGTGTCGATGTTGCTGATGTTGAAAGCGCCGAACGATGGACGGTAGACTGCCCAGCTCTGGTAATAGCAGAACACCACTTTCTCTACTGTAAATATAACAAATAATAGGAAGGTAAAATAAATATTAACGGAATCACTATCTGTGAATTAATCACCGGTTTCTCTCTGTCACAATCACAAAGAGTGATTGAGTATCCGACGTTTAATGTTGAGTGATTATTGTCTATAATTATTGTCAACTTTAGTATTTTTTATTTATTTATTAAATAAATGTAATTTAACATATTTATTTTATTTTACACTATTTATCTTAATACAACAATATATTATCCCCCAAAAAGAGTTATCACTCGTGCTTTGGGTTCACATTTTCTACGGTACAAAATATGTATAATTTATTACAAAAAGAACATGTACCATAATAGTTAATCTCCATTCATGAGCATGGCAAGTCGTTGTGAATTACAAGATTTAATTCACTATACATAATAGATATATAATGTAACTTTATAATAACATTTTTTTAAATTAATCATCTATATTACGAGTAATACGTTGATTTTCTATTGCCAGCTTCAAAAATTAAACATATTGTATATTTTTGAAAAAAAAAACAGGTGTTCGGATTATTTTAGATATTATTTAATGTGTAGAAATATTATATTTATATTATTTGACATTCGAGCCTGTTTAAGGTGAGGTACGTTGAAATTTTTATTTTCTTACGTCAATTTTATTTTTTCTGCAATTATATTTTAGACCTGTAATTTCTAGGTCAGAATACACGTTTGGTTGGAAATGTGTCAAACTCGAAAGCATACACGGCGACAGATCATCAATATTACGAATGCTTCAAAAATGCTGTACGCAGTGCGTGGTTTTGCCATTACCAGTTAAAAAAATAACCAGATAACATTAATTAAGTAAATTAAAAAATAATTAACACAAAAGCCAATTATAGGTTTTCACTGGCTCAAACATAATGTGGATACATGTATTGTGACCTCACCAGGAAGCGAACCTGCAACCTTTGGGATCAGAAGCCAGTGTAATTCCCACTGGATTACGGCGGGTTTCGAATACTAGTAAATATTATTTTTTTGCATAATTACGTCGGCCTGTGATATACAAGCATTGTTTTCAATAAAATTTTTCATAATAATATTATTTGACTTGAATGATTTTAAATTGTGTACATTTATATGAAGTAAAATCGAAAATCTACAATTGTTAACACTATATAATATTTTAAAAAATAGAATTTATCCTAATATAATCTAAAATATACATATATGGATAAATAACTGCTCGACGTACGAAATGATCTTCTGATCAGTTACTTATTATTCAAATGTATAATAAATAACTGAAACAAAATATCTCGGTGAAAATACATTAGTGGCAATGAATAACAATGGTTATAAAAAACACTTTGGGATAGTCCAGAGGACATTAAAATATGGTGGACCCTTGAGAGGTCTTCATCAAAAGAAATAAAAAAAATATTAGAACATTACCTACACTAAAATAGATTAAATATTAAATAAATAAAAAAAGCAATTAAATAAATACCTTTAATCATAGTAACTTGTTAAAAAACTTTTTATTTAAATATAGCTATAAGCTATAATATTAGTTTTATTTACCTGCAGGACAGTCTGCTGCTAATACGCTTCCGATTAACCCAAAAGAAAGCAACGACAAAATAAGAATACTATTTACGTTCGCCATTTTGTTAGAATGAACCTAATTTCAGACTAAAGACGTACTGTTCTCGTTTTCAGTATATAAAGCGAAATTAAAGTAATCAAACACGTATCGATAATCTTATCGAAACGACAATTTAAAATATAAATACATAGTTAATTGATAAATCCAGGAAACGAGGCTTATAAAATTATACAGGCGTGACAGAAATAGGTCGACTTGAACGGTATAAACATGTAAAGCGAAGGTTCATAAAAAAACATTGATGTGAGAAGACCAGGAGACGACGAGAAATACCCTAAGGTTAGCGTCAAGAACAGTGAATGAACACAAACGCATTCCATGGACCGTTTTATGCGAAAGCTTCCATATCGGTCCTACTCATATGTTGCCACGTTGACAATTTTTTACTCTAAAGGCCATCTCCGTATCAGACGTGATAGGAGAGGCCTGCAAAAGTTCACTCTCTGTTCCTCTCCCACGCAACACATTTATTGATGGTAGCATAATACAAGTAAAACAAAAACATATGATAGAAAACAGAGAAAAAGTACAAATAAAATTAAAATAGTAAAAAAAGTATTAAAAAAAAGTGTCAAAAACAGAAGAAAGTAAAGCAAAGATTTTGACCCACGATGTGAACAGGAAAAGGCGTCGGCAAAGGTAAAAGAAGAAGATGCAGATCTCTGAAACAATTCATGATTTCCCAGAATCCGATCTCTGTGGACAATAAGTACCTACTGACGAAAAACCCCGCGATTCGGAACGGCAGAGTATCCCAGTAAAATAGACACAAATGAGGTTACTTCACTAAATGTCAGTCATAAATTCCCCATGATGGCCATAGAAAATAATCCAAAGGAGTTATAGGGTTATTTAACGATTCAATTAATTGGTATTATTGATTCACACAGATTTTTTTTAAATAAGTTGATAGTGATATTAGCACTATGACATGTGGCACCATCTTGTTGGAACCACTTTTCATTCAAATCAAATTCATCCAGTTTTGGCCACAAAAAATCTGTTAACATCGCTAAGCATTCACTGTAACAACATTTTCAGCGTCATTTTTAAAAAAAAAATTGGTCGGAAGATATCATCATGCTAAAAACCTCACCCTGCAGTGAACTTTTGCAGATGCGAGTTTTATCTTAAATCTCCTGTGGATTATTTCACACCAAAAATGACAGTTTTGCCTAGTGACAAAGACCTGTAACTAAAAATATACTTCATTTTAAAATATGTTTTTTTAGCAAAATTATTATTAATTAAGTTCATCTAGAGCCCAATCAGCAAACTCAAGATGACTACAGTGGCCTTGTTGGCTTTAGTTCTAGGGTCAACGCAATCGTATAGGGGTTTTTTCACACAGACCCAAAATGCGTCAAAATGTTGATGAAAGGATCAACAATTTGTATCTTCTGTAACACTAGCTCGTGCATCAGAAATATTCAATTCATTTCTTGCATGTCGGTGTTTTATTAGTGGTTTATCGTGAAGAATAAAATCCTCTTCAAATTTTACAACGATTCGCCGAAAAGCAAGAACAGTAGGTCGATTATGCGATCCATAAGATAGACAAAATTCATGCTGAATATTCACTAACGAACGCTTGTTTTCATATATATTTTTTTGACAATTAGATTGTTTCTTCTCTTTTTCAAATTTCCTCTTCAAATTTTACAACGATTCGCCGAAAAGCAAGAACAGTAGGTCGATTATGCGATCCATAAGATAGACAAAATTCATGCTGAATATTCACTAACGAACGCTTGTTTTCATATATATTTTTTTGACAATTAGATTGTTTCAAATATGTACTTAACACGATTGTCAGAGTGTACTAAAATAAATAAATATAAAAATAAAAAATAGCTGTGGTTTCTATATTTTAAATTAATAACATTCCTAATGAAAAAATACGACTAGTAAGTATATAAAATACCAGGAATGCGCACGTTTAAAAATTAAGCAGTTGTGACGTCCTTGAAAGACCTGGTATCGCCAGGTTAAACAAACGAAGAGGTTGTGTCAGGATAGAAGATAGTAGTACTCTACCCTCTTCCAAATTCCACCAAAAAATGTGTTGAATTTGACTGATAAATGCCGATATTTTTAATAAATCATTTGAATTTTGTATAATTTTTGAAATCACCAAAATAATTAAATATCCGTGACTTTCATAACATTCTTTATTATTTTATTACCAATTCTGAAATATGTGTTAAGCCCTGTATAGCAAGCACCTACCGGTAATTGAAAATGACTCAAGAATTGCAAATTGGCGTTGTTCCGATGCTTTTAATAATGTTTATTGTCGATCTTTTATGGATTAATCTCTTGTATTAACCGGTGTTAACGGTATCTTATCGTGTTTGTCGTTCGGAGATACGAATTTTCATTAATGTTTTTATTACATTGGAGGGAATTTTGGGTGCGCCAGTAATATACTCGTATACGAGGTACTCAGGGTTGGACTTGGCTTTACAAAGAAATGACTGATTTGTTATTAACCCCAGCATACCATCCCGACATGCTTGTTCTCCTAACATATTTTAAAAATAATAAGTGTAGCCGTACAATATGGCCAATCATAGGGCAATGTATATAAACAAGTCTAAATTAAACAAAAAAATACCGCCATAAAAAATACCCGTAGTTTCTTCGTCCGTATTAACTCATGTTACCGGAAAGAATATGCCATTTTGAAGACAAAGACGATTTTAATCATTTCAATGGCTTTAAAATAGTTTTAAATAATATACTCTTAAAATTATTTGATATGAAATACTGATAAATATTGTCACGTGTCGTGGCTGCGGGAGGAATTAATGAAAACGCTGGAATTTAATTACGAATTTATTTATTACTGATTAATTAATTAAATAAACGTACCAAGTCACTTAACACTATTTAACTTAACGCAAATATCTAAATTACACTATTTAGTAAATTTATCACTCGTAAATAGACACTTTACAATCGCTTTAACACTTTATTCACTAGAACATTCCATCTAATTTTCGCACGTATTATTCCTCCAGTTTATTTCATTACGTAGGAACAGATTATTCGCTGTCAAATTATCGCTCGGCTGGCCACACTGGCCCGCAGCTCGCAGCTGCCTACGCTTCTATTATCGCTGTCAAGCGTGCTAAAAACAACAACCACGTTATTCCCGCGCGCGGTCCTATTTATATCTGGCTAACGCTGATATAGGACCTTCTAGGCGTTTCTAGTGTTTAGGAGAACTTTCTCAGGGCTTCCAGGCTTTTAAAAATGTTTCTCGATGCTTCCCGAATGCCGTAGATTACGCTAGGCCATTCTGGAATCTTCGATAGTGTTGTGATCATTGCAAACAACTGTCACTTGACATGAATGCATGATTCTTTTTAGCCTCGTTACAATATGGTCATATCTTTCGAAAGAGTAATTCGTCATCATTCAATGTGAACCTCTTTATCGAACGACTTTATTAACTTTTCCAAATGATACAGGTAATCAAAAAATAATAAATTGGTTCGCTCCAAATATTTAATTTTTCACTTGTAATTTCAATGCATAAATGTTTTACGTACGATTAACTAAAACATAATTGTACATTGCACGTAATTGGAAGAATGTAAAAAAAGGATTAAACTAATTAGTATCATAATTTTAATGTAGTTATCATTTTTTGTGCTTCTTTCAATGTCTAATTTATTTTAAGTTTAAAAATATCCAGACGCCATCTAACAGGTTCTTCTCGAAGGTTTTAGAAAAACATTGTAAGAAAGGATGATCGCTTTTGGCATTAAAAATAGATGTCTTACTATGAAAGTATCATTTCTGTCTTTGGAGCAGCAAGGCATCATCTGACATTTACGTTATGCTGAACTTCAAAGTCCTCGATATTAATTTTTCTATTTCTGCGGGAGGCGTTGGTCGCTAAATGTCGCTATTTCAATAAGTACTCAAACAGTTTCTTTTTTTATTATTTATAATGTAAATCATACGATTTGCCATACATGTGTATGTACAATCTTGGGCACATCATATAATATAACGCATTGCGTTCGTGTTGCAAAAATACACATATGTTCTTATCGCATTTTGTTATCTCCGAAGCTATTCAGAAATTTGATAGACGTTATGAATCAATGTCAAAATTGTGAATAAAAAAGCTAATGTAAAGTAAAACGTCAGATGATGTCTTGTTTTTTCAAGATCACGATAGGTATCTAGACGAAATCAGGCGACTCTGTCAATCAAATTGTGTATCTACTTTCACTACAGCTTAATATTGATTGCAGAGTTGTCTAATGGTACAGAATGTTTGTTTTATGTATCGTTAAGTGACGAAACTATTAGGTTCATGCATTGTACGACAGTATTTTCGCAACGTTTTTTTTTTTAAATTTGACAATTAAGAGTATTTGGCATTTGTCATTACATAATTCTTTAACAGGGTTAGGAAATCAAAAAAGGACCATCGAAAACTTTGCACGTATATGCAACACTATGCTGTAGGCATCGATTCGAGAAAGGGTGGAAAGCCGTTGAATCATTTCGCGATCTCAACGATTTTTTCGGAGAAGGAACGATTAGAGAAGCGGCTTGCCGAAAGCAGGTGACATCAGCCTAGACGATAATTCAGGAAAGGGTCATGGGAAGATTTGAATATGCGGTAACGCGGTCATGACAAGTTTAGCCATGATATTTCATCTGGATACTGTGGATGAAGAAATTAATACGTTTGTAAGAAACAATCTTTCTTATATCATCTTTTAATACAGTGTATTTGAGTCGTAGAATTACAAAATCCGCTCTGGACATTTTTAATTTTTATTATCGTCTATTAAGTGTTGAGATAAAGATCTTAAAGATCCAGACATTGTTATTTTCAGAATATGGATGAATATCTTTAAATTTATTTTTCTCTGTTATGTATTCATAGATTTCAATAAATTTTCACCACTTAATTAGTTTTTCGACTATGTTTTAGTTAAATGTTACAACGTATTATATTATCAGCACAATGAAACTTCTCCATTTGTGACCTGGTTACGGACCATTGTAGGTCACGAAAGCTACGCGGGGATCGTAAGGATAACTAGGGATCATAGCGATATTCGGGAATATTTGGCCAATTCTTGTCAGAAATAATAAAATCAGTTACCTTAATGTAGACATCATCATCAGCGTAGTTGCCTCCTGTAGAGGTACAGCGAAGTGGGACCCACCACAGATCTAGGGCCGTTTTATAAGCAAGAGCTCCCACATCGGTCCTACACTTTCGCCATCCAGTTCGGCATTATTTTAATACTAAAAAGAGGCGAAAGCAAATTAAATTTCCCGCACAGGATGTATCAGTATTTAAAGGATTTTGCACCAGTTAAACACTACAGGAGAATTAATAAATTTATTTGTGAAGAACTTTACAGAGCAAAAATCAGAAACACAGTGATGAATCTTAGACCCCTTCGTATTATTTATACCCTATTTCCTTTGTTCTCAAATTAATGTAAACATTCTTTGTTTCGAAGGGATTTTTATGATGTTAACATAAACAATTTAATGAGTTCAATGACCTAAAGGGCTGAACAGGTTAAAGGGTAGAGATTCATCTCTTTCATATGGAATCCTCCAATCGAGGGACTAACATAAACAATGAGTTCATTGACCGGAATGGCTAACCTAAACAAAAGTATTTGTATTAATATTCTAGTTTGAATAAATTCCAAAATATTATAACAGTAGTGGAGATATAACACGTCCCCTCATAAGATGAAAAATTAGCAGGTTGGATTATCTGATTTTTCGATAGAATTCATCCTAATAGTAGTAGAACACTAAAATTATTATTATTTTTTTTGTAATAAAACCTTAATAATATAACAAGATAAAAAGTTCATCATAATGAATACATTTAAAACATAAAATTAGGTACGCATAATGTTCGTAAAAATTGTCTTCATAATGCACTTAAATATTTCAACTCACTGTTCAAATTCAATTATTTTCACTGAAAATTGTTTTCTTGTTGGGGTAGCTCCATCTGCACCTAAATAGGGTTGTATCGTCTGAAGCCGCATTTTGTAGAATCCTTGATGAGGTGTCGTCTTCCTTGTCTGGATGATGTCATCTGAATCTTGGGTAGTATTGTCTATTGTTATTAATTTGAATTATTATTTTTCGCTGCAGTATAAGTCATCATGTGCAATTTTCCGCCTTCCGCTCCATGTACGCATTATTTCGCTCGCTGAGGGTGGAGGAATTTTTGTTGAGGAATCAAGGTTTGGAAAAATTGCTTTCATAAATGGGAAAGGGATACCGCTATTAAAATGTATGAGATACATCTTTTGCTTATTTCAATTGAAAATATCACTAACTTGTTTATTTACTTATTATTATTATTATTCATTTTTTAAACTTACATATTAGAGTAATGTGTTATCGATTAGTTATTATTTATTTATTTTAACTTACATATAAGTCTCGTACTTTCAGAGGAGTTTAATATTTTTCCTGTTAATTTCTAACTGCAAAAATATTATTCTGATATTCGTTTTAACTTATTTTTTTGTATATTTTTCAACAGTTTGTCACGCTGTGAATATTTCAATTGGTTTATCTGGTGGTTTCTTCAGTCTGGGGACCTTTATTTTTTTGTTTACCGCTTTTTCGCGAACTTGATCACATACACTTATTATTTCGTTCGTTTGGTCAACTAGGTATTTTTTATTGCAAAAAGCGTTGAATAGGTGTCGATTAATTATGTGTTCAAATACTTGATTTACGGGCATAAAGTCTGTAGTAGTATTATAAGGTATTACAGCGGTTTTCATTGATTTTTCAATATTATTTTTAAAAATTCTGTTTAATTTTTTTTGTTCAGATAATTTTAATTGTTTAGCAATTCCTTCTCCCGCCGTGATATTGGGTTTTATATCTGCTTCGACAAATACTGGTGTATTATTTGACGATTCTAAATTGAATTTTATTTTACTTTTATTTTTGGATTTATTTTTGGATTTTATCTTTGGCTTTAGTTTGTTTATATTGTTTGGGGGTAGCTTTTTAGAGTCGAAAATCTCTTTATTCTCAGAATACGATTTTAAAATTTTTCGCTGCTCTTTGTTGTCGAATACAGGATTCTGTGGATTTTTTTCTTGAATGTAGTCCTCTGATACGTCGTTTTTCAGGAACTGAATATCCGTGTCGTTTACTTCTATGGAATCTGATGTATAGAAAGATAAAGGCTCGGCCAACGCTGGCTTTTCCTTTTCTTGTGTGGTGGCAAGAATTTTAAAATCTTCGTCGTTTTCTGCTGCGTAAAACATTTCAAATCCATTATCAACATATATTTCGTCAATAAAATTTCCGTCTTCTTTTTCCGTTGCATGGCAATAAACAATTTCTTCCGCTGTTGGCTCGGTCATTGGATCAGTACGGAAGTCTGTTTTTAGTATTCTCGCGGGCTCGAATCCTCGATTAAAAGTTGACACTTCAGAAGAGCTTCGAGAGGTTTATCCAAGCTTTCTTCGAGGATCCTACCGGCTGCGCCAATTAAATTTCCCGCACAGGATGTATCAGTATTTAAAGGATTTTGCACCAGTTAAACACTACAGGAGAATTAATAAATTTATTTGTGAAGAACTTTACAGAGCAAAAATCAGAAACACAGTGATGAATCTTAGACCCCTTCGTATTATTTATGCCCTATTTCCTTTGTTCTCAAATTAATGTAAACATTCTTTGTTTCGAAGGGATTTTTATGATGTTAACATAAACAATTTAATGAGTTCAATGACCTAAAGGGCTGAACAGGTTAAAGGGTAGAGATTCATCTCTTTCATATGGAATCCTCCAATCGAGGGACTAACATAAACAATGAGTTCATTGACCGGAATGGCTAACCTAAACAAAAGTATTTGTATTAATATTCTAGTTTGAATAAATTCCAAAATATTATAACGGTAGTGGAGATATAACAAGCACGTATGCGGCGCAGCATGGTGTCCATACCTAACCACGTTATTGTCTCTGGAGTGCAAAACAGATAAACTGAAATTTACATAAAGTAAAACCAAATATATTTACAAAAAATATAGAATAAAATAATAAAACAAATGTATAATCGTAAATAAAACAATAAATGTATAATCGTAAATAAAATAAAAAGTAGCGACATCTGTTTGGTATCACAGATAATTATTTTTATTCATAAAAGAATTGTGTCCTTGCTAATGAGCTTACGGTAAAAGACCATAGATGTCACGCATGCTATCAAAATATATAAAATGTAGTTCAACAATATTTTGACAAAGTGCAAGAGCAGCATGTTACAATATTATTTATAATTATATCATAGTCATCGATGCATGAATGAGGATAGTAATGTGCCATTGAAGGTAGTAAAAAAATACTCTGCCTAAGCAAAAACGTGATATTTGCTTCGTAATAACTTAAAACATAGTATTTCCGCATCGAGAAATGTGCGTCCAAAGGTCGAAGGTACATGCGTAGAATTAGTATTTACATCAGCGATAGTGAACCTTTTCATCAAGTATAATATTAAGTGTATCCACAAATTATGAAACTTATTTGAAATTTCTTAAATTGAAAGAATTGATTAGCTTCCACTATTGTTCTTAGCACAACATTAGCCAACTAAACTGCGGCAAATGTCCGTCCTCGGCGTGGTTCGTTTGAAAATTAAATTTCTCATTTATAATTTTCTTATACCATATCTAACACCAGTGGCGTGCAGTGGGTATAAACTTAAGTTATGCTGTGACCGACTATATATTATATTTTAAAAATATATATAAGCATAGGTATATCTATATGGGTGTATATATATTTTGTATTTTTTAAACTGTATATAATGAATTATTCTGAGTAGCTTTAATATTGACAATTTAAAGTATTGTAAATAAGGATTTTCTAAATAAATAAATATTTTATATATAAGACTGCAAAATTTTCAATATATTTCGAAGACGATTTATATGTTATTAAATTGGAAATAAGACTGATTTCAAATACACCTGTTTCTTTTCACAAAAATAAATCAAACATTTTATGATAATATCGATAGCAATCGTCAATAGAATCGATAGTCGTCGTAAATAAACATTTTCATATTGCGTATAAAATGTTCAAAAACCTACATTTTCCGAATTTTATTTATAAATTATCATAAACTAATTCACGTATACAAAAACATAATGAATTTATACTGTTAATTGTGATTAACGGACTCAGTAATTTAAATAAAAATAATAAGACAAAAGAACAAACGTACTCAACATAGTATGGAGATCAGATTATTATTTGACACTTTTGACAATATATAATTCATATAAAAAGGTGTGCGTGCAGGCAACTGGAATTTGTAAGAAAGTCATTACTGCACGTGACGGGCGCACAGCTCTCACCTCACACTGGACCTTTCAAAGATACACGCTATTCTATGAAAAATTTACTTGTCTACTACAAAAAACTCGCAGACTTAAAGATGGGTATATGGTTTCATCAGGAAAATACACAGTTCAGGACGAGTTTTTTCTCGACTTGACTAGATCTCAGAAACAAATTTGTTGGGCGCAAACAAGTGAGATAAATTATGAATTGACATGAAGTTGGATACAGAAACGTCGAAAATAAAACATCTAGCCATAGGATGAATTACGGTTAAAATTTTATAGAATAGAAAATATTTCTTAAGATAAGAATTATTTAATTAATATTTGTTTCCAGGAATTTTTACTAATGCACTGCTTTTTTGCTTGTAAGCGCTGCAGGCCTCTGTCTGACACATCCGAATGTTTGCACATTTTTCCCCATACACTACATAACGTTCTTACAATACAGCATTCTTGTTGTTATGCCCTATTTGTTCAACTGACGTTGACTATCATCTTTATTCATCGCGGATCGAACTAGATCTTCAGTATTATATTCAAGAACACATCATTATTGTGAAGTTGCAATTTTTTCAGAACAAAGTTCTGTGAAATTTAAAACCAAATTAATTAATCAATTAGAAAGACATACAGAAAAATCAAACTCACGAAAAAATATTTGGCTGCTACCGGGATTCGAACCACGGATCTCCTCCTTTCCGGGGCAGTCGCGTGATCCAATTACGCTACAGCGGCCTTGTATATTTCCGTGAATATCGACCTTACATCGATATATTCACGGAAATGTGAATGTGAATGTGTCGCCTTAAGATTTTCCAACAAATAAATTAAATGAAAATATTCTCCAACTGGTTCACGACCTGAGTTCTCCGATCCACGAACAGACCAGCAAACAGAAAGACATTATTCATATTTTATTTTATTCGCAATTAAAAAAATATACTCGTCTAATACGTTTTGTAAACAAATTTCGTACTTTACCTGTGCGCCAACTTCAATGTTCCGCGTTCCACTAAGTGATGCGCGTCATGGCTTCGGCATCTCTAATATACGGGTGTCTCATAGCTAGTAGCAAAAACTTTACAGGTGGATTAACTCCTTGATAGTGAGTCGAATACGTTCAAGAAACCATGACCATCATCAATAGTTGTGGAGGTATGCAATATCAAAGTTTGCATTTTTTTGATGTGTACCATCTTTCCTCTCGCTTTCTTGCAAACTGTGGCAGTGAATTCTTGAAAATGGACCGAAATGCGTAACAGGAAATAAGACGCCAGGGAAGCGCGCGCAATTTCATTTAACCAATTAGCGCGCGCGATGGAATTTTTTTTTATCGTCTATAAACAAATCAGTATCCAGCAAGTGCCATCATAGCGAAGACGCACACTTCCAACAGCCAACTATTCTAAATTTGTATATATGATACGTGGCTGGTGTCAAGGGTGTGGATGTTGTAATTTGGATATATTTTAGCTTATATCTTCGAAACTATCCAATAAATACTTTTTTTTACATTAATGTAAACGATAACTAACCTTAATCTTTTACATTCTCAAATTTTATGTAATTTATGTGATTATTTTTAAATATTTATTCAAAGTTTTCATACAATATGTATGGCGGCACCACCATCTACGAAAATAAAGAAAAACATACAGTTGACCAAACACATTTCTAAACAAAATGCATATGTAGATATATACGGTACCTACCTAGCGCGGAAAAATTCAATAATAAATAAATGCACTCACATTTTCCTTACTTGTATTTACTAATTAATAAATATATAGGTATTAGTTTTTTTTTAAATTTTAATGTTAATTTCTATTGTTGCTCAATTTATATTTTTAATTGTGAGATATCAAATATTACACATCATATTCGACTACTATAAGGCTCGCTCGTTTTTTTTAAAAAATATTTATATTAAACCTTTGGGAGGTAGTCGTGAATCTACGTGGTTTTATAATTGTGATTTGTTGAGCGAGGGAAATGTGGAGTTTAAGGGATTCATAAATACTTGTCATTAAAAACCTAAGACAGAAAGCAGAAATCATCCAGCATCCTGAGATTTTATGTTTACAAACACGATAGTGCAATATCACTCTTCAGCACCCGACAGTTGTGCATTAATGGCATGTAAATAATTTCAAATTAAAATAATTACATCAATATTTTATTACACATTCATGGATTGTAATATTTGTAAAAAAAAATAAGTCATAAATATTGAAAAAAAATGCAAACTTTGATGTCGCATATCTCCATTACCTACTATTGATATTATAGCTTGAACATTTTCGACTTATAATCAAGCAGGAATATAGTCCTGCGAGGTTATAAATGTTTTCTAAATAACCCTGTATAATACTAATTCTTTGTTAATGAGTGTAAAAATTCAGATATAATCAACTGTCGACATTGCAGTTCGTTAAATTTATAATTTCGCGCCCAAGTGAGTGTCGTGTTTCACACATTATTTTATTTTACATTAAATGGGGTAATTTTTATTTGCGTATTTCACACGTAACGTGCATTTAAAATGGGCTCGAGCTCTTGATCTACACTATTCTACGTTTCCCTTGGCACCTCATGCATAATTTGAATAACAAAGAGGCACACGTTGACACGTCGCGCCAAGATCGATCGACTTGAGCAAACACAACGAACGACTGACTTCATACGAAAATACAATGTTTTATTTAGTGCTAATTACACACGACAGGTGTCACCATGTTGGTAAGTCACCCGAGCGGAGAACGTGACAGAAATAACTGATGAAGTTGTGGAACTGCCGACTGATGGCCTGTTCGTGTATGATGGATAAAAGGCGTAAAGAATATCAGTCCACTGTGAATATATGATAGGCTTTGTGTAAGTCAATATTAAACAGAAAATCGGTGTGTGCACCATGTAAATATTAAATATGTTTTATTTTATACTAGCAGAAAACACTAGATCGTTGGAGGACAATGAAATGATACGTCATATCCGTGTTGCTCTTTGGAGCCGAGGTCGAAACAGTGGTCAAAAATTATGTTTGGAATGATGTTTGCTCGGGGAAAACGATTGAAGAACAAGGGACAACAGAGAAAGCGAAGAGAAAAACTTTCAGAGTTTAGACTTAGACACAATATTTAACCTCCAAAAATACAGGCGGACCTCAACTTTCGCACATAATTGGTTCCTGAAAATGTGTGCGAATGTTGAATGTTCGAAAGTAGAGGGAAGTAAAAAAAATTAAAATTGTATGTATTTTAAAATATTTATTAACAAGTTTAATATGATGTTTAAGAGGCGTTAAAGTGATTTAAGAGACATGTTTAAGTGGGGTTTGCGGGTGTTTCCCTTAAAAAGTTATCAAGAGCTAATTGTTTGCCACTCTTCTTTCTCTTTTCTTCATATAGTATTTTATAACATGCTGTATCTTTATTGATCAGCCTACACACTCGAGATATGCGTTCTTCATTGGGATCACAATCTTCCATAATATTTAAAAAAATTGTCAAGATGCATGAAGGCTTCATTCATATTTTTCATTGTTAAAGTCTTGATGATTTGATCAGCTTCTTCTTCCTCACTTTCATTACTGTTGTTGCATACTCCTGTTGCTCAATTAAACATTAATTTGTTAGAGGTTCTGAATGAGATTTTATCATCTCATTAACATCCTCATTAGTAACATCTATGTTTAGTTCATTCATTAGGCGGACTTTATCAATTGTGATAGTTTCTGGAGTTTCATTACAATTTACAAAATTGTTTCCATGAACCTTTCATGGTTGACTCTTTTATTTCAGCCTACGCTGTATGTCTCGCGTGTCTCCAATATTGTATATTGCGTTTCATACATTGTAGTTCTTCCAGAAATCTTTTAATGTAGGCCCACCTTCCCTGTCAGTTGCCTCGATAGCCTGAGTCATTATTGACCTCATATATTTATCGTTTAAACATAGCTATCACCGTTTGGTCCATAGGCTGTATAAGGCAGATATTATTGGGAAGAAGAAACACAACATTGATTTCCGTGTATAAATTCTGTAGAGATTTTGGGTGTCTTAGAGCATTGTCTAAGATTAATAATATTTTAAATGGTACATTATTATTTTTCCTTCCTGCGCAAGACTAAATCTGTATCCTGGCTAGCTCACAAGCAAAGTGACGGAAGGAAGCAAGATGCAAGTGATACCAGAATTCCACTTGCTTGTAAGCGAGCGAGAGGGGGATATCTTTACCCCACAGCGTGACAATGTGCGAAATACCGAATAGTGCGAAAGTCGAATGTTCGAAAGTCGAGGTCCGCCTGTACTGGAAAATAGGGTTTGCTTGGCTGCCTTTGGTTATCCATGACGTCGTGAATTCTCGATCGTTATCGGGCTGTTATTATCGTCACGATGAAACGAATGGAAGTTCACACAATCGAGGGATTCCGAACGGTCCGAATCATTTTCGAAAGCTCTGGACAATGTTTTTAAAATATCTGGAAAAGGTTTTAGAAAGATCTGGAAAACGGTCGGACACGCGAAATTCTTCATCATTTATCAAATTGGATCGGTTGCGTTCGCACTTGGTGCCAGAAATAAAGGAAAGGGAAACAAGGACTCGCCGAATCTCGCTTTCTCTAGGGTCTGTATGGGAATCAGTAGGCTCACGGAGTCACCAAATTTTAATAATAGGCTTTCAATCGTTCAGATCTGAGGTCACCGATCGATTTACTAGTAGTGGCAGGGAAGGGGAGATGGGAGGTACAGAACAAGTCGTTCAAGGTATATCATAGATATGTAAGTCCCAATACCGGTGATTTTGTAAATCGTGCAAAAGATAATTCGGCATTCTGCAATCTTTAATTTAAGATGTCTCCCGAAGAGAAACAAGATAGCAAAATGCAAACAGACTATACAAAACTTATTTTTCAATGGAATCAATGGAGCTCAGAAACTTCTACGTACAACATTCTAAACTGCTATGAAAACATAATCAAATTGGTAAAAAACAACAAAAATATAATTGCAAAATTGAAATGATAACCGCACACTCTTGTGGCATAATTGACAACAGTTGCGATTGTTTCATCTCTCTCTCTCCGGTTTGTCAGTCACCACCACGTTTTATCTTTTTACTTCCTTTCTTTTAACTCGTAGCATCTGCTTGCTTGACGTAAAAGCTTTGGATCGATTTTTAACACTTTTCCGTGATCCAATCGAACTGAAACATTGCAGACAGACTCGTGGCGATGATAAAAATGATCTAACAATTTTTCGTTAAAAAAATTAATAATTATAGCATAATTTTGGATTTTTCAAATTTTTAATGGTTTTTTCATACATCTGAGTAATGACTCCGACGCGTGGTGTACACGCGAAACCTGATTAAATAAGAAAGGGAGTATAATAAAAACTTGATTTTTATGGGTTAGTTTTTTACATCCGAAAACGTGAAAGATGCGCTAAGAAGGATACAACTTTTTTGACGAATTGCTGAAATAATTTAATCTTCTTACAGGTTATGTTTAAATTTGCTCGTATAAAAAAATTATCGATGTCCTCATAAGATACGACGTCATTTGATGGTTTTTATCGATATAAATGATAAAATAACTTTGCAAATCTATTAAATATTATCAAATATTGAAACAGTAATAAATTTTTAATAGCTTATCTCCATAACTATTGACATAAGGAATTTTCGACTTATTTACGTACTTTAGTACGTAAATAAGTCGAAAAAATACGTATTTTAGGCAGGAATTGTCCTGGTATTGTGGATTGTGGAGCTATTTTATATCCTGTATACTTTTTTTTGGAAAACATTAATAACCTCGCAGGACTATATTCCTGCTTTAATTATGAGTCGAAAATGTTCAATTTTTTGTTAATATTTCTGACGTATTTTTTGCAAAACGTTAGACTATCATAACAGCAAAAATTCATTCCCTTAAATACAAGTCAAATAAAATGATAAAAACCTTCCAATTCCAATTGAAAATTTTTTCAGAGTTTTTATAATTTCATTTAACTTTTATTGAAACGAATGAATTTGTCTTAATTGATAAAAATTACTCTAATGATATTTCAACGTTTTGTAAAAAATAAGTCAGAAATATTGAAAAAAAAATGCAAACTTTGATATCAGGTCATGATTGCTTGAACATTTTCGACTCATAATCAAAGCAGGAATACAGTCCTGCGAGATTATTAATATTTCATAAATAAACGTGTATATCAAGTTAAACTTATCGTGCTTTGGATGTCGTAATACTCACGAAACCCTCTCAGATGGAAGTGATCTTGGGGCGGTAAATTGGGGAAGAAAGCAGACTTAGTGCACTAATATTAAAATAATTGATAAATGAGTTGATAAAGTCATTTATGATAGATAAAGATTTAAAAAATTAGGAATTATTTAAATGATGATGTTAGGACATTCTTGACATGTCAAAAACAAAAAATACTTTCTACTTGTAATTAAACTGTTGGGAAGAATCAGAAGGTATGTTAAAACAGAATCGTTCAAAAATATATATAACGCAATAATAGTCCCCCACATCAACTGCTGCAGCAGTATACTATTTCTGGCCAATGATGAAAAATTGAAAAAATTAACAACGCTCCTAAATAAAGCATTGAGAATTATATTAAAAAGAAATTGATACACAAGAATCAAAGTGATTCTGGAAAGCTTATTGGTAATGACATTTAGATAAATAATTAAATTGAATGTACTTCTATTTATACAAAAAATTATTAATGGACACAACAATACCTCTGAATTATTATCACCACTGTACAAGAAGAAAAAATGAAACAAGATTACCATTCCGAAAGAAAAAAAGATCGCAAACTTATGTAATGTACAGTGGAATGAAATTATTTATGAATTAAACTACCAGGGGATATGATGGACGAAAACAATATAAGGATTTTTAAGAAAAAACTACGTGAAAAAAAATACGTGATACGTACTTTTGAATAAAAATTTAATATTCTTATATCTAATGCAAAAATGTTTATATAAGGAAATATAAAAATAATTGTATTACCTACTTAAAGATTTAAAAAAAAACTGTCGCGAAAAGGAAGTGGGACTGTGCCTGACACGCACCATAGTTCCACCGCCAGAGTCTGAACTTGGAGTGATGAATTTCTGATGATGACATCCATAATTGGGTAAAAAATGCAGACCATCAATAGGTTGGACTGACGTTGTTAAAAAGACGGTCGCTTCTGTTAGATTATTGCTACATGGATCCAGGGATTCTAGAGAACAACGAGGGTGAACAATATGGAGAACAACATTATTCAGCATTGGACTCAAACAAGACTAAAAAAGACGAAGAAGGAATAAACAAATTAGAAGTGAGCGAAAATCAAATACAAGAACAGGATTAAAAAAGGGTCGGTAAAGTGAATTGATCATGTCCACATGGATGGCAGAAAACCTGAAATGTTTGGCATAAAGGTCGCCAACATTTTTGAGAATACGACACGAGAAGAAGAAGATTCTATGCTAATCCTGGGTTACGTAAAAAACTAACGCCGGCCGCACTATTATACCGCGCGCCGGCGCGATTATTATACGTACTACTCAATTTCGTACGAAATTGAGTAGTACGTATACGTACGAATACGGAAGTACATTCCCGACCTTCGAAGTAGTATTGAACATCGCACACTGTACACGATTTAGTAGTGCGTGTACGTACGTACAGATACGACGTCCGACATGATCCGAATTTGTTCGGAAATTTTTGCGATTTCGTTCGATGGATATTGAAAAATTCCTCAATTTCGTACATGGCCACAAATGTTTGTGGGACCAGTGATTCAACTTATCACCCGCGTGCACATCAGCGCAGATCATGGCGGAAAATTAAAATTATAAAAAAAAAATGTATTCACTTCTTCTTAAAGTTACAACCAATCGTTCTTCAGGTGATATAAATATATTCAAATGTTTCTTGGTTCATACGTAGATAATCATGAAATTTGTCATTGTTTATGTCTGCCATAATACGATGGAATTCACCAAATTCATCCCTTCTAGTATATATTTCGTTCACCCATTCGGTTCTACCATGACGACGATGCCGTAGCAGCCTACGAGTCAGAAGAGAGTTTTTCAGAAGATACAGATTATTCATTTGGCACAATCGTTATTGGAGAAATGCGAAAAGTAACTGATCGTGACCAACGTAAGACGAAATCAATCTGCGCGCTCAATACGTACGAAAATAATCGTACGAATACGTGCGATAATAATTCGTATCCAAAGTGCGACCGGCCTAATTCTTTTTTAATCAAGATAGATTATAGATGTCTCATAGAGACAACTCATTATTTTTTATTTGGGAATGGAATATTCGTTTTTGTTCATTTAAAAAAATTGTACTTGTCCCAGCTCCTTCTTATCGTAATAAATAACAAAATGGTATATAATTTATGAACAAAGATGTATGTCGCTGGCGGTAAAACCTCATAACTAAGTACTTTATTACTCATATGCAATAAATTTCTGTAAACTTCTTGTCATACGTTTGACCTTTTTTGTTGAATACGACGATTCAAAGTGTGATTGTATATTTAAATGTGAAATTTAACTACTGCATGCGTACTTTCACAACAACAAGTAATTCTACATTACTGTTGTGTTCAAATATAATTTAACACACTATCTTCTTCAAAGTAGTCCCCTTGGTAACGCACACCTTTTCCTAGCGACCCCGCCATTGTTGGAAATATTTCTAGAAAGCATCATTTGGAATGGTGTTCATCTGGGCAGTCGTGTTCCGCATAATTTCTTCTCTTTATTCAAATTGGGTCCCTTTCAGCGGTATCGGGATAGTGGGAAACCCGAGAAATCAAGGGAATGATGTGCTTGGTGAAGACAGTCCAAAATAAACGCGAAGAAGGGACGCCAAATGGAGGTGCTTCATTGAGGCACGAATTTTACGGACACTCTCTTCCTTGATCTAAATTAAATGTAAGGATTCAACTCTTACCCCTATCAAGTTCTCGAAAGTTCTTGCATGAGCAAAGTTTGTACTTGGTCAATCACGTTGTAGTTTCGGCTTGTTTAGGGCTTATCGAGACGCGTTTTGCTGTTCATTGATTTTCAGCCATCTTTGAGGCGATTGATATGATAAGATAACTCCTTTATTCGTAAGATTCTCATACTATCGTTTCAGAAAACTTGCTGCCATTCTGGGCAAAAGTTTGAGCCCAAGAGCACTTGGAGAAAGATATCGATAGGAAGGGGACTTCAAGGAATCAAGTGAATAGATTCAAATAATAACATTCAATCGAAGCAAGATTAGTGTTACAATGGAATTCTGGTATCACCCCTGATGTTTGGAAATCGACACCGAAGACTGGATCTGACAAAAGAGGAACGAAAATAGACTAAATGAGATCACTTGAATTTACGAAATGGGACAAAAATAAAGAATGTTAAACTGATCTCAGCATAGTGAAAAGAAGGGCTCGCTTACATAAACGAAACTTTCTTACTTCTTGGCATGACCAGGTCAACCAGATATTGAGAGGTCAACAATCGTCGAGCTGTAGAGATGTTCGAGACATGTTCATTCATATTTTCGATTTTAACGATTTTAAGATATATTTTTCCTTCAAAATGAGGTCCTAAATTGAAGATCAATATTACAACAATTCATTACAAATAACACAAATTGCATTTTTTAAACAACACCATTACTTGAATCTTCCATTTCATCTTGTTTCACACATTTGATTTTTTAAGGGTATATTGAAAATCGAAATCTAAAACGAAAATGTGGACGTCTACCAAAAAGGGAATGCATACTCTACGAGGCGCCTGGCCATTATTTGGGATCGTTGATGATATTATTCATCATTGTTAAGTGGTGGCTATTCACTATGTCGTCGCTGTATATATAAATAATCCTATATGACATTTTAATACATTCTGAACGAATGAAACTGTTTTGAAAAATAATAGCACAGACTAGATTTATAAAAATATATTTTAAATAGTTACTAGGCAGACTTTTCAGATAAACGGCAATGTTTTTTTTAGTATATCTCTATTATTTATATGAAAAATTTACAAATTGATTCGTTCATCTCAGAATGTACTAAACGGCACATTGGCTTTATTATATATACAACTACGATGTAATATGTATTTTATACACAGACCACTAAAATATATAGCATTGAACGAACATTATTATATAACTAACTATATTTCTCGGTACACAACCTAGTGCCACGACTGGTACCAATACGTTTGACTTCTTCTTCTTTCTTTCTTCTTATTCTACCCCTTATCCTGTTGGGTCGGGGTCCCTGCACCGTATAGGAGGACCTCTTCCTATCTTGTGCTGTGCTCTCTACGTCAGCCTAATTTAATTGCTACCTCGCTTCGCAGCAGTCCTCCAAATGTCTTTGCCAGCTCCTCCTAGGACAGCCCATTGGTCTTCTGCCTTCTGGTCTTGTCTGGAATATCCGCTTTGGCAGTCTATCTGCCGGTATCGGCAAGACATGTCCCAGCCACCGTAGCTGTGATTTCTCGATAAATGTCAATAAGAGTCCCACTTCGAGACTTTCTCTTATTTGCGTGTTTCTGATTCTCTCCCTTCTGGTAACTCCTACGTCCTTCCTCGTGGAAATCCCATCTCGGTGGCCTGTAGCCTTGAGCGTGTTCTTTCTGCCAAGATCCAGTGCTCGTGGCCATACACTAGGGTTGGCCTGAAAACTGATTTGAGTACTGCCAACATTGCTCGCTGGCTGAGTTTGACACGTTTAGCATGTTGGACTTGAATAAAAAAATTACTATAGGTCGACCACGATCAAAAGACCATTCCCTAGCTTTGTCCTGTAAGAAGAAAGCCGGGGAAAGTTTCCTGGCAACACCGTATTACAGGCCTCAATATGATATTCCAAATAAATGTATATTTTTTAGTTTAAAAAGGTTACTCACTTACTAGAAAAACTTCTTTTGTGTTCATTTTCTGCGTCGTAACAACACACATATTTTTTGCGCACATTCTTTTGAATGCGGTCTAGCTACACGAGCTTGTTAATTAAGAAACAATAATTACAAATAAACTAAATACTTAAACAGTATAATTATTGTCTAAGTAAAATAATTTTTATTTGGGAGACTAGCTTTGGAACGCTATTTAAATTTTATAAAATACAACTGCATTATTAAAAATATGAAAAGTGTATTATAAAATTACTTTTTGTTTACAAGGGGCTTTAATTATGCAAGAATAAATACTTAACTGCAGAATAAACATACGCGAGGAGGTGACCCAATCCTCTTTCCTAAATAACGAGTTTAGTTAATCTCTGTTCATTTGTATACTCTGTGATTTTATAGTATTTTCTTGTGTGTTTTATAAGTTTTATTTTCCTAGAACTTCCAACTGTCGGTCAAGAAAAAAATATGATTTTAGCAAATAGTGATGATTTAAATGTTTTTGTAACACTTGGCTCAATGTGTCAGCTAACATATAAGTATAGGTATGAAATATTGTTTAGAAGTTTTATGCGCATAATTCATCCATTGTTGTGTGAAAACCTTTGGTTGTTTTGTATTCGCTAAGTCAAGATTTGCGACCTTTGACACAAAAAGGTTGCACAATAGGGTCATCGGAAAATAACTTTTATTTAAGTACTTTATGTAGCGTATGTTTTGATAAACAGTATCCTTGGGCATATGTTAGAAGTATATCTTGTAATAACGACATCCAGACCACTGTTAATTCACTGATCAATTCACCGACGAAGGCTTGATGGTCAAAAATGCTAGACAATTCATAAAAATTCACCCACTCA
>JADDOH010006579.1:0-11446 GCA_016648135.1 Agrypnia vestita | reverse complement strand
AATTAGTTCAAGTGCTGAACAATACTTGACAAATGAGAAACATAGCTTTTAAATATCATATTATAATAAATCTCTTCGCTTCGACAGATTGATGTACGAGTATTATACATCTCTTGACATTAGATGAATGACGTAAAATAATTTAGAAATTACTGTCTAGGGATCACGGTAAAGGGATTGAAATGAAGCACACAAAAATCACTAATCTATTCTACAGTCTTATCTTAAATACGTTCCCATTTACCATACAATCTTAACAAAACAGCGCGGACGATTCCAAAGAGTGTTGAAGAGCTTAAAAAACATGTAAACTCGGCCATCCATAGAAATCGGCATTTGCCGAGCACTTTTAGGATACGGGCCACCATTTTAGATTTGAACCTAAGATCTAGAAAGCCCAAGAAATCAGTAGAATCAAAGAATCGACGACTCCGCACGGATAATTATCCGGCAATAGATGGAACAGTGACCTAAAGCCACAAAAACATATGACTACACCTGTCTCCGACACGGTATCACCACACACTATATTAAGACATACCCACCCTATGTTCGACACGGTACTACAAGCCAGTACTTAACCTAACACAAACTAGGACATACTGATTTTGGTACGGTATTGCAAGCCAATACATAACCTACATCAATATATACTTATCACGTCAGCACTGGTAATGGGCCGAATGGGTCCGAAACGTTGGCCAGAGAGGTTAGACAAACACGGCAGAATATTCCAGAAATCTACACACAGAAGAACACTTAAAGAGGTTTTTTAATTAAAAAAACTAATTTTTAGTAAGTGAGTGAAGCCTCAAAATACGGGTATAAACAGAATATACTGTTTAAAATCATCTGTATATATAAATCTCATCATAAAATTATCTCTATATAAAATCTAATGTTTCTTTGTCTATATCTTAATTATTTAATCTAATGTCTTACACTAATGATAATATTAACAATAGAATATATACATATATGACAATGCCCCCATTTTTAAACACGAGAATAAATTCTCATTTAAAAGTGGGTAAGCGTGTAATATAAATGTGTATTAATTATATAATATTGAATACATTCACTCTTAAGTTTGTACATTTACCAAATAAATTTAAATTTAAAAAAAATAAATAAATAAAAAGTGTTTTAAAATCAAGAAAAAACGTTAAAATTTCTCGTAAATTTAAACATTATAACATTATTAATATTGAATATGTCTTAATTTCCTTAATACGGATTCTAGATAATGAAGTATACTTTATACGTATAAAATAACATATTATACTACATATAAATATTTTTAAAAAATTAGCGCCGCCTAGGACACTAAAAACTATTTATTGGCCACGGCCTGTCGATTATTGCTTATATTTTATTAATTATTGTAAATAATGTCCAGTTTATTACATTTATATAATAACAAAAGTTCTATTCAAATTATTGCCTTAAAAACTGCAGTCTAAAGTTACAGTAAATGTCCAGCCTTAACTCTCAATGATTCTGCAAGTTTATCTTCCATTTGACATGGATCTTCATCAAGTAACGCAACTCAACGTAAAACTTTTAAATCCTGTTTTGTTGGTACGTGATTCGACATATTTAATGCTAAAAAAATCTGTTGTGTACACTTGGACTAAATGACACATGCATGAAAACCAAAACCATATGATAGTGCTTTGACACGAATATAGTAACAATATGCCCCAGTGCAATATAGCACAAGCTATGCCTTCTCTTAGGAATCCCTCAAAATTAACGAACGGTCCTAATAATTTTATATGTGTATAAATTTTCCTTGCGTAATTCATTTGTGATATTTTTTCTGCGCAATTTTTTTCAAAATAAAGACTTTATCGTTTATCTATCTCTGTGTTTGATCTTTTTTATTTTACTTAATTTTGTATTCACGCTAAATTAAAACAGATGCGTATAATTATCATAAACCTCATTGTACACAAGTAATATAGTACATTATATTTAAACCACCTTGCCGGAGGTTCCATAATTTAGACGCGGGGATAATCAATTACCCTTAGCACGTTAATATATTTTGGAAGGCTTTCCTCCCGAACAACAGAACAGCACACAGCACACATTCTGCAGGACAATACACAACGTTATTTGTAAATGTCAGTTGTCATCCTCTGAAACAATAACTGAAAGTCCGCCATCACTGGTGCTGCGGAGATGTCAGGGATGATTTAATACATTTCAACCCTGTCTGAATTTGTGGAGTTAGGGGGTGGCCGGGCAGGGTTGCCAACGTACGCAAATTTAGTGATGGGGTATTTTGGTTAAGCCTTCGTTCATTTTGTAATGTATAATTTAGTGTAAGTCTATAACGCAAATAACGAAACTTCAGATCACAAATAAATGAAAAACGAAAAAAATGTAAATTAAAAAAAAGTAACCCATAAAAACCAAGTTTTTATTATACTCCCTTTCTTTGTAAAATATAACAACATTTAAAGACGAATTAAAACATACAACATAACATTAAACTTACAGTTATTTAATATATTTCTAAAATGTCAGATGTTTTGAGCTTTGATAAGACACTTCATGCTTTGAAGATTAAATTCTAAAAACATTTGTCAGTCAATTTAGATTTTCGACATTCGTAGTGAATATTCTGCGACGTTATCGGGCCGCCGTAATCAAACTTTTCTAATGATTCCAATTTGAAAAAACCAATAAAATTTCTAAAAATCCGAAATTATACTATAATTATTAATTTTTTTTAACGAAAATTTGAAAGATCTTCTTGATCGTCGCCACGAGTCTACTTGCCAAGTTTCAGCTCGATTGGATCACGGGAAAAGGGTCAAAAATCGATCCAAAGTTTTTTCGACGGCAAGCCGGCAAGCAAGCAGACGCCACGAGTATAGATATAAAGGGTATATAAAATATAATATAAAGGGAGTAAAAATTCACAAAAATTGTATGAGTACATTGATTATTTTTATGGTCAACCGGTTTTGATACTAACTTATCTTCATCAGAACGGATGAAAAATAAAAAAAAATGTGTTAATCATCATGTATACATAATGTTTGTTAATTCAACAAAAAAATAATCTTACGTGGTTGGTCCTTGTTGTTATCAATCTGATTAAGAAAAAGCAATTCATCAAAACACTGAAGCACTTTAAGGAAGGGGCGTGCAGTGAGAAGATTGAAGCATGACATTTACGTAAGTATATATTTTGAAAAAATATCTAATTTAAAAATATATCTCGTAATATTCCTATAACAATTATTCGATCGTATTTTGAAAATAGCAATATTTCTATTTCTGAATCTTGTTAGTATTTATTGATAACATTGTAATGCCGTCAATGTTGACATTTTAATTTTGACAGGTTTAAAAATTATGAATTCTTTTTGCCCACTTTGTGAATAACTTAAAGTTTGTTTACGTTTTAGAGCTTTCTGTTTGATTGAATTCATTAATTTCAAACACTAAATACAGCCGATCGTCATATTATTCAGATTTTATTAAAATTACGTAATATTCTGTAACAAAATATTTTATTTAGATGTATTTTTTTCATATATATGTCTGCGTAAAAGTCATGATTCATTATACTCGTGAAATCTTGATTAATCAGTTAGTGACATTTTACTGTGAAGTGGAGTGAAATAGAAAAAAAACAGACGGAAGTATTTTAGATGCAGAGCTGGACGGAAAAAATAAGCTAAACCAAGGGAATTATAAATGGGGAGGTTATAAGGAGGGTCCAAAAACAGAGGTTCGTAATAGACAACATTGAAAGTTAAGAAGTAAACTAGCTGTTACCCGTCAAAAATGACGAAACAAGGGTTTGCGTCTTGGCTAAGATCTAGTATATATTTATGTAATACTTTTCTTTCGGGATGAGGAAACTCCAAGTAAAGACTTGCTTCTCGTAAGTGTTTATTGGGTGACAATAACGATTTAGACAACGGTGTACAGTAAGATGCGGTCTGAATAACAATGGTAGTAAAAAGAGAGAGCGACTCGACATTCACGCGCCTTTTATACCTTCTCTCTGTCTGTCATGCAGTCACTTTCTGGCGTCGCGACATACGTTCCTCAGATCTATTACAGCCCTCCGCACTTATCCTTGGCTTTCATCCCTCTTCGTTCATCCTGACAATTCTTAACCTAATTTCAGGCAAAGAGGACCATGGCGGCAGGTGTGGTGTTCTATCTGTCTGCCGGTTGTCGCTGGTGCTGGCTTCTGAAACAAAGAACACCCCCGTTAGACCCTGAGCGAACATGAGCGTTCCGGTTCCTCCAAGGCAGCTTTCATAGCTTCAGCCCGGGTCGGAACCCTGGAACTTTGTACATAAAATACCTACTACTTTTAAACAATTTCTATATTGGGTTTGCCCTTAATCTGATTCACATGCCTTTTCCACACGAGACCAGTGCCTTCAATTTCTACTAAATAAAGAGTTCGTCCCAATTTCCTTAAAACCTTTCCCGGTACCCATGATACTTTATTTATGGATCGAAAATCTTTCACAAAACAATTTTGGCCTATAACTAAATTTCTTCTCTTCCTCCCCCCGAAATAAAATGCTTGTTTACTTTGACCCCCTTTTAAATTTTGTATAACCTCACTTTCTAATCGTCTAGAACTTGTTGCTTTTTCGCTAGGTATAAAAATGTCAAAATTGGTACGAAGTCTTCTACCAAACATAAGTACTGCTGGTTCTACACCTGATGACGTGTGTGGTGAATTCCTATAATCAACCAAAAATTTATTTAATTTGTCTTCATATTCCCTATTAAATTTCCCATTAACCAATATTTTTTTTAAAAAATTTTTGCACGTCTTTACTGTGTTTTCTGCTTGACCATTAGACGCTGGCGAATTAACTGGTGATGTCAAATGTTTAATTCCTAATTCCTGACAAAAATCTTGAAAATATTTTGACATAAATGCCGTCCCGTTGTCCGTAATAATTGTTTGAACATTCCCAAATTGTGTAAATAATTTTTTTAATACTGCGATGGTGCATGTTGCATTTATATTTTTCATTTCTATACAATCTATCCACTTGGATGCTGCATCGCATACCACTAAAAAATATTTATTCCCGATTGGACCGAAAAAATCCAAATGTATTCTCGTCCACACCGTTTCTTGAACTTCCCAAGATGACAGCTCGGCTTTCGCGGGTGACAACGTATTTCTTGAACAAATAGCGCACGCCTCCACTAAATCCTGTATATCTTTATCAATCTGCGGCCAATATACATATCCTCGTGCCAGCCCCTTTGTCTTAGCACAACCAAGATGTGAACGATGTAACATTTCTAACACATCTTTCCGTAAAATCCCCGGTATAACTAACCTATGTTTCCAAAACAAACAATTTTCCACTATTTCTAAATCAAACCTTTTTGTCCAATATATCCATAATTCCTCGGCTTTACCCACCTTCCTTGGCCATTCCGTCGACATATATTGCATCACTTTGCTTAACAAACTGTCAGAACGTACATTTTCACTCACTGTTTCAATGTCTAATTGCGCGAGATCATTCTCTTTTAATAAACTAATATACGCGTCCAAAATGTCATTTTCTTTGTTATCTGCTTTATCTACCGGAACTCGCGATAAAAAATCCGAACTCGATTTGACGTATTCTATGTTGTAATCAAAAGACGACAAAAATAAACCTTGTCTTTGTAATCTGTTTGCAGCTAAGGTTGGTATACCTGTCTTATCACCAAATATCCGAATGAGTGGTTGGCTGTCTATAGCCAATATAAATCTTCGACCAAAGAGATACTGATAAAAAAATTTAAACCGAACGTTATGGCTAACGTTTCAAGGTCTATTATCGCATACTTTTTTTCGGCATCCGTCAACGTTCGACTTGCAAAAGCTATCGGTCTTTCTGTTCCGTTCGCAAACCTGTGTACCAACGTGGCCCCTAACCCTTTCAGTGACGCGTCCGTAATTAACTTAAGTGGTAATTTTGGATCAAAATGTACTAAAACTGTATCTCCCGTTATTAGCATTTTAACTTTATCAATTGCTTTTTTACATTCATCGTCGAAAACCCATTCCGTGCCCTGTTTTAATAATTTATAAACTGGGTGTAAAATCGATGCTAAATCTCCCAAAAAATTTCTATAATAATTTACTAATCCTAATAGGCTTCGTAACTCTCCAATATCTTTTGGGTACTCCGCATTACGAATAGCGTCTACCTTGCCTTGTAAAGGTCTCACTCCGGTTTTGTCAATCATATGACCCAAAAATTCTACACTTTCTTTGAAAAATTCACATTTTTCCGCATTCACGGTCAGATTACATTCTTTCAGTCTATCCAGAACCGCTTGCACATTCCTTCCGTGCTCTTCCCAAGTCCTTCCCGAAACCAAAATATCATCTAAAAATACGACCGTCCCTTTTAAACCCTGTAATCAGGAAGCCATTGCCTTAGCGAAAATTCCTGGGCTCGAAGCAATCCCGAATACTAATCGATTGTATTGAAACAATCCCAGAGAAGTAGAAATAACCGTATACTTCTTGCTATCCTCTTCTAATTCCAATTGTGAGTAAGCACTTTTTAAATCTATCTTACTAAAGAATTGTCCCCCGCTAATTTCTGCAATAACCTCCTCGAACCGCGGTAACGGATACCTATCTATAATCTAATTATAAATATAATTTATTTTAGATTTAGTTTCTTCAATTGTCATCTTTATCCACTAAATAAATACCATATGAGAATAACTGCCACAGAACAGGTTTTTACCTAGTGTGGCAGTTATTAGTATCTTGTATCAACTAAAAAAAAAAAAAAAAATCAATTGATGATTTAAGGTTGCTTTATAATCTCCACAAATTCTAATTTCGCCGAATTTCTTTAAAACTGGAACAATAGGTGATGCCATGGTGCTTGCCGTAATCCCTTGTAACACACCTTCATCCACCAATCTTTTTAATTCCGCTTCTACTTTATCCCGAATTGCGAATGGCACGACTCTCGCGTTACAAAACTTTGGACAAAAATCCTTATTTACTGTTAACCTTACTTTAAATTTATTAAACCTCCCCAATGTATTAGAAAAAACTGCGGGATAATCCTTTTTAATGTTTTCAACAAAACGCGATTGTACATCCAAATCGATAACTTCCCCGGTCTCTAAAGTGTTAACTCCCGATAATAAAATTCCGAACCTACCTAAGAAATCTCTACCTACTAATGTCAATATTCCGTTGTCTATTACAACAAAATCTACTGGTAACATTTTATTATTATATGTAACATTTGTTTTTAATATCCCGCATATTTTGAAAGCCGAATTATCGTAACTGTATAACGTAAGATTTGTTTTTATGGGTGGAATGTGACCAAACTTCGCGTCGTAAATCCGTTTTGGAATCACACAAGAACTGGACCCTGTATCCACCATGCAATCTAAGCGTGTGTCTTCAATCGATATTGTAATCATGATCGGTTTATTCGTGCCTACGTTACTTGTCCCCACCATTCGCGTGATGTCTTCTGCGATAACATTAACCCGTTTTTTTCCTAAATTTCTACACACCTTTTTCAGATGGCCTTTTTTGAAACATCCCTTACAAACAAAATCTTTATAAGGACAATCAACCTTCTTATGTGTCGTTGCCCCTTTTAACTTTCGCATTCGTATAATGCGATTGCACATTTCTAGAACCGCTGGAATTTTTATAAGTACCCACCGAAACATGCTTCCGCGAAGTTGTTTGTGACAATTTATTTTTTTCAACTAAATAAATTTCTGATTTAATTTTCTCGGTTTTCTGTAGTCTACCAGTAATAGCTTCGAAATTGTACGCAATGCCTTCCATAGCTGCCATTGATTGACCATCCGGTTCTAAAAATAACTTCTCTCTTAGCTTATGATTATTTACTCCAAGTACAAAAATATCGCGTAAATTTTCATCCAATCGTTTTCCAAATTTACATGAACTACTTAATTTTTTTAATCTAACAACGAAATCTTGGGCACTCTTGTGTTGAAATTGCTTTGCTGAGAAAAATTTTTCGCGAGAAAAACAAAATTTATCTAAATGTTCCCACAATGCTTCTAATTTTACATCTGTTACCTTCTTAGGTACTACTAAATTTTGCAACAATGTAAATGTATTTTCTGACAAAGTTGTTAAAAAAATCGCTTTTTTTTTTGTTCTGCCCATTTCTCATTATTAGCTACAAGATACTGCTCGAACCGAACCTTATAGACGTCCCATGCGTCACTCTCGTGGTCAAACGAAAGCGCTCTCCATTCCATACTGCCCAACAACTCTCTACAGACAAAGGAATCACAAAAGTACTTAACTTTAGCCCTGCCGCCTTGATTCTCCTCGCCTGCGTCTGCTGCTGGTCCACGCCTCATTGGTGACTCCTTCCTCGGCCGCTTCCCTCGTCCAGAGCTCGCCCGTCCTCGGATGGTTCTTCAGCCTTCCTCAGCCCGTCGCTCTGGTCCGTCGCTCTGCCTCAGCTTCCGGAAGTCTCCGCCTCCGTGGCTCGTCCGCGATGGAAGTGGCGATGTGGATCCTTCCTAGATCCGCATCCAGTGACCCTCGACGCTCGTCTTCTTCCTCTTGAAGCCTGCGATGTCGATGTCCGTCGATGTGACCACCTTTCCCTCTACTGTGCGTCTTTTTTTCCTCTTGAAAAATTACGCCGCTGTGTCCCCTGCCGTATTGTATGCTGCTCCCGGTTCCGTAATATTTTTTTCAAAATCTCCCGATCTTCGTAAAAAAACATTCCTTTTGGGCTGCGCCAGATGTAATACTCTTGTTTCGGGATGAGGAAACTCCAAGTAAAGGCTTTTTTCTCGTAAGTATTTATTTGGTGACAATAACGGTTTAGACAACCGGTGTACCGTAAGATGCGGTCTGAATAACAATGGTAGTAAAAGAGAGGGCGACTCGACATTCACGCGCCTTTTATACCGTCTCTCTCTCATGCAGTCTCTTTCTGGCGTCGCGACATACGTTCCTCAGATCTATTGCACTTATGTATGTGTATTTATTGTCGATTTTTTATGGTATATTTTATTTTAACTATTTAATAGCTGTTTTTTCCCTTTTCTTCTTTTTTCTTTATTACTTTAATTATTTTTCTTTTTCTTTTCCTTTTTTTATATTTTCTCTCCATGTACAATATAACATATATGTAATTTTCAAACTATATAGCGGACCAGGTCTTGCACTAAAAACCTGATTACGCTGGAATAAACATTATTATTATTATTATTATATTATATAGTGCGTTGAGAATAATTTAATCTAACATTTAGGCGCCCGTGTTGTTTGGTATTTGTGGTTTCGGTTCAAACCTGAGAAATTTACGCAGAGTTAACTCCTGCTATTTGATTTTTTCAGCGGACGAGACAGCTAGGGCCGATGAGCTGGCCACCTCCACCCCTGTGTACCATTGTCCTTCATCAGAGAGCTGCACGGAGCTGGTGAAAGGTCTGTAACACCTCCGCACTTTGTGTTTGTCGTATATCATTGACCTTGGAACCCGTTGACAGATGCTACAGAAAAAAAAAATTGAAATAAAATAAAAAACTCATGTACGCGCGGTAGAAATTATACTTAAAAAAATAATTAGAACTAAAAAAAAGTAATCCATAAAAACCAAGTTTTTATTATACTCCCTTTCTTTGTAAAATATAACAACAATTAAAGACGAATTAAAATATAACATAACACTAAACTTACAGTAATTTAATATATTTCTAAAATGTCAGATGTTTTGAGCTTTGATAAGACAATTCATGCTTTGAAGATTAAATTCTAAAAATATTTGTCAGTCAATTTAGATTTTCGACATTCGTAGTGAAGTACCCATTATGTAAACCGACGGAGTAATTCAAATTTAGAAAATATTCCGCGACGTTATCGGGCCGCGCCGTTGCTAATCAAACTTTTCTAATGATTCCAATTTGAAAAAAACAATAAAATTTCTAAAAATCCTAAATTGTACTATAATTATTTTTTTAACGAAAATTTGATATATCTTCTTGATCGTCGCCACAAGTCTACTTGCCAAGTTTCAGCTCGATTGGATCACGGAAAAATGGTCAAAAATCGATCCAAAGTTTTTTTTGACGGCAAGCCGGCAAGCAAGCAGACGCCACGAGTTAATATAAAGGGAGTAAATAAAGACAATTATATATCAATCAGGCTCAAAGTATTGAGTTGTAAAGAACTACACTGTTCATTGTCGATTGTTTTATCGAGCTTCATGGAAAAAAATTAAAACTCATACTAACCGACACGTAACCTCAAATATTTAAAGTAATTGGGGCAAAAAAAACATTATTAAATTAATGGTTTGCGTCTTAGATAGCCCTGTTCTTACAATGTGTAATATAATCATTTTTTGATGGGCTAGGGTGAATCGGTGGTGGCTATGCCATTTTGTTGCCGGTTGGCCGCCCGCGCGTCCGAGGTACGAGTCTTTCTCCAGCCGGGTAATTTATTTTTTTAGCCGTGAATTTGAACGAAATATTATTTTTAGATATTAGTGGAGGTCTAATTTCAAATGCATTTCGTGGTCTCGCATTTTCGCTACATGATGCTTCCCGCTAAATGCTGTTTCCTGCTATACGCATTCCCGCTACAACGCGCACGCGCAACGGGCATTGTAAAAATACTTTTCAAGAATTTGAAAATAAATATTACATATAATATGTATTATGCTGAACCTAACATTGATGTTAATATTGACGATTGCTCGACAAGCCCAACTTTCAAAGATACGCATTTGCATACATAATAAAACAAAAATTTACATAAATGGATACGCAGCTGTCATCATAACCTCATAGGGCGACATTTCCGCGACGTGTGGAAAACAATAATTATTAGCAAAAAGGACCTTGTTTTTAATAATATTCAATTTACTACAATAAAACCTCGTTAATTTGAAATTGCGACCCAAAAAAACACTTCGAATTGCGCGGAACCCCGTTTTCGCTAAATGACGAAGTGTAAGTAGATACCGCAGCTGTCA
The DNA here is from genome assembly GCA_016648135.1 of Agrypnia vestita. Classification (NCBI taxonomy): domain Eukaryota; kingdom Metazoa; phylum Arthropoda; class Insecta; order Trichoptera; family Phryganeidae; genus Agrypnia; species Agrypnia vestita. The sequence goes on along the minus strand of JADDOH010006579.1, from coordinate 425 downwards.
TCATAACCTCATCGGGTGACATTTCCGCGACAAGATATGAGTCCCGGTGTGTACACGTCAAATGACCTCGTCATTGTCCCCGAAACATGAGCGTAGATGTTGATGCGACATGCCGCGCGGAATGCTGCGCTATTTGTCCCCTAGTGAATACATGGCTTGATTCCTTAATGTTCCGCCTAGGAGCGGGCTGCCTCAGAGGTGTGCTCGGAGCCGCGCTCACCGCGCTCGCTGTTGCATAGCGAAGGGAAAAACTGCATTTCAAAATGAAGACTACAACACACACGTTCACCAGTTTGAAGACTACAAAGTGTACACTAAAATTGTAGTAAAAATACGCGAAGTGAAGTAATTGTAGAACTACGAAATTGTAGTACTAATGAAGTGAAGTAATGAAGTAGTAATTGTAGTATTAATAAAGTGAAGTG
>JADDOH010006578.1:0-114691 GCA_016648135.1 Agrypnia vestita | reverse complement strand
TCAAGGTACATGTGCTTAAACACACGGGGGTAAAACTTTTTTCATGTTCCCAGTGCGATTATTCGTGCAATACTAAGTCAAGCCTCGAATTACATGTGCGTAAACACACGGGGTTAAAACTTTTTTCATGTTCTCAGTGCGATTATTCGTGCAATTTTATGTCAAACCTCAAGGTACATGTGCTTAAACACACGGGGGTAAAACTTTTTTCATGTTCTCAGTGCGATTATACGTGCAATAAAAAGTCAAGCCTCAATTTACATGTTCTTAAACACACGGGGGTAAAACTTTTTTCGTGTTCTCAGTGCGATTATTCGTGCAATGATAAATCATACCTCAAGGTACATGTGCTTAAACACACTGGAGTAAAACTTTTTTCATGTTCTCAGTGCGATTATTCGTGCAATTATAAGTCAAGCCTCAATGTACATGTGCTTAGACACACGGGGGTCAAACCTTTTTCATGTTCTCAGTGCGATTATTCGTGCAATGATAAAATAAACCTCAAGGTGCATTTGCTTAAACATACGGGGGTAAAACTTTTTTCATGTTCTCAGTGCGACTATTCGTGCAATTATAAGTCACGCCTCAAGGTACATGTGCTTAAACACACGAGGGTAAAACTTTTTTCATGTTCTCAGTGTGATTATTCTTGCAATGATAAGTCAATCGTAAAGGTACATATGCTTAAACACACTGCGGTAAAACAGTTTACATGTTCTCAGTGCGATTATTCGAGCAATTTTAAGTCAAATCTCAATGTGCATATGCTTAAACACACGGGGGTAAAACTTTTTTCATGTTCTCATTGCGATTACTCGTGCAATTATAAGTCACGCCTCAATGTACATTTGCTTAGACACACGGGGGTTAAACTTTTTTCATGTTCTCATTGTGATTATTCGTGCAATTATAAGTCACGCCTCAAGTTACATGTGCTTAAACACACGGGGGTAAAACTTTTTTCTTGTTCTCAGTGCGATTATTCATGCAATCGTAAATCACAGTTAAAAAAACATGAACTTTCGCACATTGTATAAAAACTTTTTTCGTGTTCTCAGTGCAGTTATTCGTGCATTAAACACATCGTGCAATCATAAATCTGACTAAATAATGCTGAAAAACTATTTTCATTTAAAAAATATTTTATTTTAACTTTGCAATACACACGTAATGAGTTATTAAAATACAACTTAAGTTTCGAGAGGAGCAGTCCGTCTCATCATCATTTATAGATAATAACTAAATTATATACAAAATTAATTAATTTAATCGTGTTGGTCGGGGGGCGTGCGGTGGGGCGGCGTGGTTTTTTTTTGTAAATGCTCCAGGATTGAAGTGGACTGGATTTAAAAGTGTGTGCACAGAATTCAATTTTTTTAGGATTTCAATGGTTTCCAAACTATTTATTATCCACTCTCTACGTAGAACCGAGTGGAGTAATTTCAATTTGTGACAAAGGAAATAATGATTAGTGTTTGTTATTTTGATTGGATGATTGATTGGATTATGATTGGAAAATTCGGAGAAGTTGCTAATCCACTTTTTAGGCAACTGCGATGTTATTTTATTCGTGTATCTAATTTTTTCATGGTTTGGATTACATACATATTTTTATTGCAGTCTGCGCAAGGTATTTCATATATCCCGCTATTTGCAACATACTGTTTGTTCAAGTTCGTGTTTACTGGGGTATTATGCCGTGTTGTTACAACCTTTCGGGCCGACGTTTTGGATCCCATTGCAGGGTCCATCATCAGGGCTGATGTTGATGGACCCTGATTGATGATAAACCCTGCAATGGGATCCGAAACGTCGGCTCGAAAGATCGTAACAACACGGCATAATACCCCAGTAAACACAAACTTGAAGATTCTGAGTGACCGTGAAAACCTAAGAACATTCATATCTGTTTGAGTTTTTGAATTTAAAAGAATTTTTCCAATATTATTATGTGTGTAATAAGTGGGTCTAATGTGAGGTAGGGAAGCAATTTGTAATTTTATTAGAAATCGGAAGATTATAGAGAATTTTTCACCAAAGTGTATTAATGTATTTGCCCGAGTATAAATATGTTTCAATAAGTTTATTATTGATTTTTTATTTAAACATCCTGTCTATTAACGCGAAATTATATCCATTATTAATGGCAATTGGTTTAATTGTTTTAATTTTAGTATCATTATCAATGGTATTTAGGGGATCGAATGGAAGCTGGCCATTTTATGCGCTGGCGGATGGGAAGACGATGCAGGAATTATAGCATCGGTATAGTATATATAATAGTATGATATGAACGCGTATCAATCAATCACGATTGATCGCCGCGAGGCGCTTCGCGTCCTTTCTATATCAAAATTAAAATGCATTTGCCAAGGGAGGGGAGCGGGAAATTTAAAACAACACCACCAATATTTAAATATTTACACAATTTATTTCCAACTAAACACAATTCTTATTTCTAGACTTATCAACTAGAGAAATTACCACTAATCTAAAACTAATCCTAGCCTAAACGCAAGCAGTCCCGATTCACAAACGTTATCGTGTCCTATCACTCGTTGCACAAAACACATTTCACTATCCGCGGCCGTGGTTGCCGCGGGTGGCTCCTTTTGGCACTCCCTTGCCGCGCGCGTCGGTCGCGAGGTCCGCTTCGTCGGGAGGCATCCGGCCTCCCCCCTGGAACTCCTCTCGCTATGGGGATCGGCCGCCGCCGAGGCACGACGGCTATCGCGCCTCACTGCTTCTTCCTCCGCTACCGCTGGTATCACGACCGGCGCGGGAAAAAAATATCGGCCACCCGAGTAGGTGGCACCGGAGATCGAGACTCCCTCCTCGAGAGATCGGGACCGACAGGGGGATCGACGTGCACTCCCTTGCCGCTCAGCGTTCGACGGTTTGGCGGGCGAATAATTATTCACACCGCTGATAATGATAATATTCGATCTTGCTGCTTGCGTTATTATTATGTAATACTAGTTACAAAATAATATTTACACTATAACAAATCTTATTCTAACGTAATATTATCTTATTCTAAAATAATAATCTTATTCTAGGGCAACAATATAATTTTTAACGCGGTAAAACAGGAATGCGTTGTTTTCTCGCATCTGTTTTGCCGGCAAAAAAAAGGTCGACTTAAGAACGGAATTCCTAGAATAAAGCGATTTCCGAGCGGCACAAATTAACGCGGTTATATCGAGTATATATATTCCAAAATGAAATTAATATTTTTGTGTAGTACATTAAGGTACGCGAGAAAAGAATCTAGTTGTATATCAGTGCCCATGAAAATACAAAATATATCGTTTGACGTATCTATACCAACTGAGGATGCCTGAATTAATGAGGGGATGACTTGATTGTAACAAGTCTGTTTCAAGTTTGTTTAATAATATATCGGCTAGATGGGAGATATTGGGGAACCCACGGGTAATCAATCCGTCACGTTGATTGTAAAAAATATTATTGAATTCGAAATAATTTTGTTTAGTGTAGACATTGAATATTTTTAAAATTTCCTTTACACCATCTTCATCCAGTTTACAATTATTTAGTAAATTAATAAAGATGTTCTTTGTAAATTTGAACGCGGTTGGTGAATTCAATACTATTCCTTACGGTATGTGTCGCTAGGAAGAGATTATAAGATGATTAAGGATTTTGGAAAGTTTATAATTTGGTGCACTAACATACGATACAACTGGTCCTATCGGTATATTTGCTTTATGGATTTTAGAGAGTCCATAAAGTCTCGGTGATTGGGGGTTTGTTTGTAATAATGAGTTCCCGCAATATTTACTAAGAGATGGGCAGTGTTTGACAACTTGTCTAACAAAATTGAAAACGAATTTGGACCTGCCTATATACAACACATTACAGACAACGTAACCCATCTACAAAATCACATAAACAGTCTGGATTTAAACAAAGGTGCTGGATCTGACGGAATGCCGCCTTCATTCGTTTATGCGTGCCGTTCCAGTATTGTCATCCCGCTCGGCCTATTGTTCACTAAATCTATCGATGAAGGTACTTTACCAGACCAATTGAAAAACGCAAACATTACTCCCATTTTCAAACCTGGCAATAGAAATAAAGTGACGAATTATAGAACCATTTCTAAATTAACAGTTTTTAGTAAAATATTTGAAAAAATTGAATACACAGAGGCCTTCAACGCTATTAAGCCATACCTAATTCCCCAATAACACGGATTCTTTGCTGGTCAGTCGGGCGCATAGTAAGGGTCACATTGACGGCACAGTACTGAGCTTAGTCATATCGTGGCCGTCTTCCCTCACTACTCATACCCTAGGCCTAATAAGATAAAACCTCGACATTTTGGCATCCATCAGCACTGCAGAAATTAGGCATTTTTAAAATTTTTACAATTATGACAATAATTAGCTGCACTTCTAGCACGAAACACAAGATTGCCTGCGAATGTTCTATTGCCAGCACTCCATTTGGGTGTGCAAGAATGGTCATACCTACCAAGTAATTAATTGGATAATTCGTCTATGCTCCACTCTTGTCTATGGACGGCTGTCAGAAAATTGCCATTTGCTTTTCGCTGCTCGTGCTATCTGCAACGTAATAGAACCATGAATCCTGCTCACCAAAATGTTCCTGCCATCAAGCCCGAGCCAGGGTCTGCAGCCGGGAGCGGCGATGAAGAGCTCTACACTGATGTGGACATATCCTATCCTGACATAAAGCAGGAGTGCTCGGAGTACTGCAGGAGGGCCGACCAGCGCGCTGGTGAGCAGTTTTTGTACTTGGATTTGAATATATTTTTCTTGTGTCCGTTAATTATTTTGTGACAAATTTGCCCAGCTGTGCAGCACAACACAACACATGTTCTATTGTTAAATTTATACATTAAAATAATCAATAATTTCCATCCATTTATAGCATATTCAGTAAATTTGGAGCACTTAAATTGAGTGCCTGCTTTGGATGCAGCGGGCGGACGCTGCACACAACGTTCCTTGAGTAGTTTTCGCACCCATAGCTGTTTACTTACTACTGACTCATTTTTGTGTTCCGGAGATTGTAAATTCATTATTAACCATTCATTCCTCGCTTAAACAATTTCAGCAATATTTTCTTTATTCTATCTACCACGCTACAGCCAACATTACATTCACTTCTATTCTTTTCATTCCTCACTCTATCGACCAAATATTTTTCAAGCGCCTTAGTGGCAGCATTTCCACCGCATACGCGTTGGAAATGCCGTATGCGCGTTTTTTACCAAATCCAGGCTTCACTTCCATACGTCAATGTTGGCACTATAATGGCATTATGTACTGCTAGTCTTGCTTACTTTGACAAATTATTATTGGCCTTAGATGCATTCAGAGCTCCATTCGTTTATTTACAATACTTGCTAACAATTTCGTTGTCTGTCTGTCTGTCTGTCCGTCTGTCCTTCTGGCTCATCCATTGCCGCCACCGTGGGACTTGTCTTTACACGTTTTCTAATTACTCATTCCTACTATTTAGATTATAATAAGTATTCCACTTTATACTCTCCTTTATGAATTATGTTTGTATTCTTCCATGCATTTGTTATTTGCCTTCAGGTTATGGATTTGTGACAGATGTGTGAGGGAGCCACCTATATGACAGATACGGTGGCTGTATTTGATCTACGTGTATTCGCGAATGCACAGTGTGACTGTACATTTCTGCCGCAAATGTACAACCAGCCTGGCGTTCAGCAAGTGAGCGCGGAAGGCAAGTGTAGGAATGTGTGCGTGAGGCTGATGCGTATCGCGATACTGGATGAATTTTTGGAGGTGGATGAGCCTTCCGGTTTTGGATAGAGTTGAACTCAAATGTCACCACTCCGTTTGTAGAGTGGGAGATCTCTGCTGCGGGTGACGATGTAAAAGTTGCGATGGTTTGACAAAATTTATTTGATTACAAAACACAAGTTATAAAGAATACAGTAGTGTACATAGGTTACAATTGAAAGGCGCGAAGTTCGAAGGTATGACGGCGAGGGCTTCCGCTGTATCCAAGAAGCCCCGCTGGAGTGAGATGATTTGTTCTGCGGGCGCGTGCTTATATAGTGATCCAGAACAAAGGAATCGGGGGTGTTATGATTTCCTCTTTACTCGGCTGCGCGTGTGGGTATTTAGCCTAGATCAGCAAGGTGCGTTTCATCACTCCGATAGTCCATGCCCTCTGCTATACATTGCCTTTGTACTCGGTCATTGGTCCGGCTTACATTTGCCTTGCTCAGCGATCTTGCTTCAACCTCTGTATCGAGGGCGACGGTCTGCCGTACTCGATGTCAGCACTTGTGGTAACTCATTACACGGGTGTATGTGTGTATGTGTCTCGGGCCACCACAAATATGTACTCACATTTGACTAGAAGTTTATTGCAGGCACAGTTACTTTACAAGATATAACATTAGCGTCACAATATGTCGGAGCGCAAGTTACTTCGTGGTGTCGCGGGCGCCGGGCGAGGAAGGAGTGTCGATGGCGCCTCGGGCTTTTGGTTGGGCGCTATTAGCCTCGAGCGTGATTAGCCCGTTTGGGACGCTCGAGGGACTAGAAGTTCAAGCAGGCCTGGAACACCACAGATTCTATATTGGATATTTTATTGACTGAAGTGATATCTGCTTACGCATCTCCCATTTATTTTGTTTAAATATTGCATTTTACTCTTTATTGTAAATTTTTTAGATAGTCACATATATGAAAATAAATGGGTTATTTATATGAGATCATTTCGTCTATGAGACTGACAATGCCCTCATAAGACGAACTTGTACCATAAAACAAGTAGAACATAAAATCAAATATATCTAAAACTGGATGGGTACATGAGCTGGTGCATTTTTTTGAGTTCGTATGGGAAATCACCGTCACACGGATCCGCGCTCCTTTTATCAGTACACGAATGTGAAGAACTTTTATTATTTTGGGGAAAAATGGTCTTAATTAAATAGTGTGTGAGTGGATGCACTTGAATTTCTTTACGAACGAGACCACTCAAATATATATTTTTTGATATTTATGGTTTGTTGCATAGTTTTCCAGAATTAGCCGTGCGACCTTATACAGTGCTTGTTACATAGTTACGTTGTAAGCTATTATTTTAATTTTCTATATTATTCATGTGTGCTGCCTCTAAATTTTCAGTGAAATTATTAATTAAACATCATCTGTGTTACATATTAACCTCCTCGGACTCAAAGGATAATCAAAAATAACTTATTTGTGAAAGGATACAATGCCCCAAACATTTTGCTCAAAGATTTTTTCCAACTTTCGATCTCTGTCTCCGATAGGCGACACCGAGTCCGAGGAGGATAACACTGCATTACATACAACTTTGTTTATACAAAAAACATTTCCTTTGCAGATCAAGGGAGAAAACTACATTGTTCTTCGGAAAATCCAACTGCCCCTGGAGAGCAGCCTGAATCGGAGACGCCCTCAAGCAGGCGCCCTGCTGGGAAGAAGGTGCTTCCACGTGCGCAGAGCCCGTCCACGAGCAAGCAGACAGCTTCCTCCAGAGTTCACACACCCTCACATACTATGAAGAAATTGTTTTCGTGTTCTCAGTGCGATTATTCGTGCAATACTAAGTCAGGCCTCAAGGTACATGTGGTTAAACACACGGGGGTAAAACTTTTTTCATGTCCTCAGTGCGATTATTCGTGCAATGATAAGAGAAGCCTCAAAGTTCATGTGCTTAAACACACGGGGGTTAAACTTTTTTCTTGTCTTCAGTGCGATTATTCATGCAATGATAAGAGAAGCCTCAAAGTTCATGTGCTTAATCACACGGGGTTAAAACTTTTTTCTTGTCCTCAGTGCGATTATTCGTGCAATGATAAGAGTAGCCTCAAAATTCATGTACTTAAACACACGGGGGTTAAACTTTTTTCATGTTCTCAGTGCGATTATTCGTGCAACCGTAAGTCAAACCTCGAGGTACATGTTCTTAAACACACGGGGGTAAAACTTTTTTCATTTTCTCAGTGCGATTATTCGTGCAATAAAAAGTCAAGCCTCAATGTGCATGTGCTTAGACACACGGGGGTAAAACTTTTTTCGTGTTCTCAGTGCGATTATTCGTGCAGAACTATGGCAAGCCTCAAGGTGCATGTGCTTAAACACACGGAGTTAAAACTTTTTTCATGTTCTCAGTGCGATTATTCGTGCAATAAAAAGTCAAACCTCAACGTACATGTGCTTAAACATACAGCGGTAAAACTTTTTTCATGTGCTCAGTGCGATCATTCGTGCAATAATAAGTCAAACCTCAATCTACATGTGCTTAAACACGCAGGGGTAAAACTTTTTTCGTGTTCTCAGTGCGATTATTCGTGCAATGATAAGTCATACCTCAAGGTACATGTGCTTAAACACACGGGGGTAAAACTTTTTTCATGTTCACAGTGCGATTATTCGTGCAATGATAAGAAAAACTTCACGGTACATGTGCTCAAACACACGGGGGTAAAACTTTTTTCATGTTCTCAGTGCGATTATTCTTGCAATAAAAAGTCATACCTTAATGTGCATGTGCACATTAAGGTATGACAACACACGGGGGTTAAACTATTTTCATGTTCTCAGTGTGATTATTCGTGCAATAATAAGTCAAACCTCAAGGCACATCTACGTAAACACTCGGGGTTAAAACCTTTTTCATGTTCTCAGTGCGATTATTCATGTAATCGTAAATCACGGTTAAAAAAACACGAACTTTCGCACATTGTATAAAAACTATTTTCATGTTCTCAGTGCAGTTATTCGTGCAATCTTAAAGTGCATGTGCTTAAACACATCATGCAATCATAAATCGGACTAAATAATGCTTAAAAACTATTCTTATTTAAAAAATGTTTTATTTTAACTTTTGCAATACACACACAATGAGTTATTAAATTACTACTGTAGTTTCTAGAGGAGCAGTCCTTCTCAACATCAGATGTAGATAGTATCTAACTTAAATACAAAACTAATCTATGTAACCGGATAGGTCAGGGGGGCGCGCGGTGGGTGGAGTATTTTTTTTTTCAAAAAGATCTAGGATTGGTGAAGTAGACTGGATTGTGAAATTATTTATGTGTTATTCAAATTTTTTTATGATTCATGTGAGCATAGAGACGTCAAAATACTGCCGTCTACAATAAAATGACAGGTTTAGTAGAATCTTGTTCACATTATTTAAGAAATGAAATAAAAAATATTATAGAACATTTTCAAACCATAATTCTCCATTAAAACGCAAATCTGACTGGGGTCGCATTGCACCCCGCTCCGGACCTCTTCTCCTGCATCCGGTACCCGAAGGTTAAACGCTCTTAGGGCCCAGTTGTATCAAGTTGGATTATAGTAATCTTTCGTTAAAACCATAGATATTTACAATATTCGTTGTCTTATTCATGGAAAACGGAAAAATCGAAGGTTTAAATGAAATTATTATAAATCAAGTTGATGCAACCGATCCTCATTCATAAAATACGTAGAAAAAATATTTTTCTGATAAAAATAATGGTAGTTCTGTGGAAAGGTTTGAGTGCTCGCTCACTGAAAGAGAGCTTTTATGTGACATATTTTATTCTCACCGGAGAGAATCCAGGAGAAAATTTTGCGTGTGTACAGTAGCCGGCAAACATCTTGAAATTTTACGGCGCAGTGGGGGAAAGTTTGCGCATGTACCGTTCCACCAAAGAGACCCAAATTTTGTCTTCTGCGCATTCCCCCACTACGCCAAAAAATTTCAATAAGTTTCCTGGCAACTGTAGGTTCAAATATATATATAGAGTAATAAAGCGAATTCAACTACCAATATGTATTTTTATTAACATTTGCATTTGGTGTAGGAAGCTATTTCAATCTCCAAGTAATAATACTCTTTAATTTAAAAAGAACGAAAATTAAATAAAATGTAGATTAAAAAGTTATGGTTATTTCAAACCGTTCAGCTTTTCAGTTGACACCCAGTAGAATAAATTAAGGCTGGTTTAGCCATGTGGAATGGATGAACGAATAGAGGTTGGTTGAAAAAAAGAGCGAGCCTGACAGCAGTCGCATTTGATGTGTAATATTTGACATCTCACAATAAAACACATCAATTGAGCAGCGATAGAAATAACCTTAAAATTTAAAAAGAGCTTTTTTTAATCAAAATTAGAAATATCAATTAACCTCAAAATTTTATAAATCTAAATTCGGAAATATTTTTTCATTATTTCCTACTTGCATTTTTTATCAATGATCTGTATTTTTACTCCCTTTATATTAACTCGTGACGCCTGCTTGCTTGACGAAAAAACTTTGGATCGATTTTTAACCCTTTTCCCGCGATTCGATGGAGCTGAAACTTTGCAAGCAGACTCGAGGCGACGATCAAGAAGATCTGTCAAATTTTCGTTAAAAAAATGAATAAATTTTTAGATTTTTCAAATTTTTAATGGTTTTTTCATACAACTTACTAAGTTGTATGAAAATATTTCAACTCGTCTGGTAGACACGGAACCTGATTATAGTTTAATTTTGTATTTTTGAAGTTTTTATTACTCCCTTTCGTAGCGTCGCTCGACCGAAGCCCAACGCTTAGGTTAAGCACCAAACCAGTTTCCGCTAGTAAATGATAAAGGGAGTATAATAAACACTTGGTTTTTATGGGTTACTTTTTTCGGATGTACACGCTGCGCGCTGAGCTCCCCTTTCCGGGGCACTCGTGTCGCGCTGATCGGACTGCGCGTTCGAGAGTTTGGCACGGAACGGGTAGCACAGACAGACAGCGACCGCTGCGTGGCCGAAGCACCCCTGCGCGGTCGTAGTTCCAGCTGCGCAATCGAAGCTCCCTCTGCGCGGTCTAAGTGTCCGCTGCTTGGTGGAAGCGCTCGCTGCTCGGCCATTTATCATACCCGTGTACATACACATACATACACACCACATGTGTGTATTCTATAGTAGACGAAAAGAGCATTCTGTGTTAATTTTTTCAATTCAAATCGGATCATAAACGCTCGAGTTACGTCGAAGATAAGAAATATAAATAGTTAAATATTTAAATAAATAAATAACTAATTACATTAATTCAATACATGAGTGTATGTCTTTATCACCATCACGTTTTGAATTCCAAAAATGGAAAAACCGAAAAATGTATGCAATAAATGCATTATTTCACAAAAAGTGCATAGAACCTTACGAAGAAGAAGAAGAATTGATTGAAAATAGAAAATATGGAAGCAGAAATTTCATAATTGTCTTTAAAAAAAATGTTCATGTGAAAAACATGATAAAACACCCGTTAATGTATTTCATACGAATCTGGGTAAGTACCTCGACATGCACACAAATGTTTTACATCGCCTTACAAATTGCAAAATATTTTAATCACTTCAGCGGATTTGAATCAACATTTTTCGTCAACAGATGTTTTTAAATGGTTTCGGTTGCGATTAATATCCATTACGGCCATTATCGTTTTTGACAAAATCTTTTAAAGAAGTATCGAAATTCAATTTGTCGAAAACATTTCTTATAAGTCAAATAAATCTCGAGATATTACATAATAAATATCAACAATATGCAACATGTTTGTAAAAATGACAATTCTGAAGCCAGTCCGTCAATATCCAAATGTGATATTTTTTTATTTGATCCGCGATCCGCGATTGATTTTCCTCGAAAGTAAAAGAATTCTCTGTCGTAAACACTAACTAACATATCAACCTTTCTTTCTATCAAAAATATTATCGCTTAAACATCGTAATTCTCACATATTTGTTTAAAAAAACACATTTATATCATTTTATATACGGCTGTCAGATGTCATTGTTTAAACATGATAATTTTTCGTCGCACGCGCTCATGGTCAAATGAAATTGCGCGCACTTCCCCGGCTTCTTTTTTCCTGTTACGCATATCCGTCCATTTTCATGAAATCACTGCCACAGATTGCAGGAAAGCGAGAGGAAAGACGTTACACATCAAAAATATCTGAAGCCAGTGTTGAAGGCACTCTTAATACCTTCAGCAACCGAATAGCATGCATGAAACGTATAAAAGTGGACCAGGCAAAAGTGCCAGTGCCAGAATAAAGGGTGTGGCATTCTATCCTCTCTGCACATCTTTCTGAGAAACGGCGATGATTAATTAAGTTTCTAATTTTCATGCACTAACATCTAAGTAAGCAATTGACAGCAAGCAGCAAGGCCGCTCCCAGTCTGATCATACACATGAAACTTTAAACGATTTCCATTCATTTCCTTTAAATACTTTATTTAATTGGATGGAGAAACGTTAGATTTTTAAAGTCCTATCTATCGAAGATTATTCGTAAAATTAGTAAGCATGGTATATTATATCATGGGTGGAAATGGCGAATGTTACATTGTGTAAAGTGATCACTTAAGCCAACCGTAAGATAGGTCATAAGTCCTATGTACACCCAAAATGACTTCAATACCTACTTTCCCATAAAAATACAGTTTTCTCTCTGTGAGATATCTATAATATACATTAATTATTCGTCTATGCCCGCTCGTGTCTATGGTCCGCTGTCATCTAACAAACGCAGGGCCTGCGCACTCTATCCATAAAGTTTCGATTCCGTTATAATGGCATCAATTCTTTTATGGGAAATTTTTTAAATTTCGTTTTTCGGCGGTTCTAATTTGGTGTCAGTACTTACCTACCCTTGCCAACTATTTTAACAATTATTGTAGTGGTATTAATGTTGGTTTCGCAAAATGTTCACATTGGTTACACTGTTCACAAATATTCTGTGGTTCACAATTTGCGACGCGTGTTGCGACGCCATTTTAATTTTTCAATATCAAATATGTCTTTATTTTGTGGCGATTTTGCTTGTTTATTTTTTACAATCCCGCTACCACGTCACCGCCTCCGACATTGACATCCTCTGATAATATGTTTGTTTCGATATGAAACTGAATATTGACATTTCACAAAGGATATCTGCTACAAAAACGAAATATTTTATCGTCCTTTTGAACTGTCATACTGAAACCGAAAATACACGTGAGTGATTGTATTTTATATTTATATTAATTATATTTGGAATGTTTTATTATAATTGTGTTTGAAAGTTTATTAGAAAAAGTTATTTTACAAAGGAAAACTAATTTACATAGGGTATAAAAGCGAAGGCAGCAATATCCAAAAAATTGTTTTGAATGTAGTCACAGAGGATTACTAATTTAAAATTAACCGAATTCTAGATTTTATGTATTATTTTATCCCTTCCAAAATCTTGTTTCCTATAAATTTACAGGCTATGTTTCCCATAAAATCTCAATACTGTTGACTCATTTGTCCAAGTTTTCCGTATGATTAAAATACAAAAAAAAATTATGGTTAATTATTATTACATCATTATCTTTGTATAACATGCATACAATTATTAATTAAGAGTTATTATTATTTCACTGCTGGTTTTAGAAAGAACAGAACTTCCCACTGACATGTGTAAATGATAAGTAAAATTATTATGTCTACAGATTCAAGTCCAAGGAGATGATATTGGTGTGACGGATGAATATCTCAATGGAATCCTCAGAACCCAGCTCCAGCAAAGGAGATGAGGGTAAGAATATACAACTATAATCTATAACTAAATATTTTTTAAACAATGATTGCTTGTGTTGTATTTTTTTTAATACACAATACATACATTAATAAATGTTTACAACATGAATAAAATAAATTTAAATAACAGTACTAAAATATTAAACTAGTAAACTAAAAAGTAATTTCATAAATAAATTTACAAAATAAATAATTTAGTTAAAGTATGTTTATGTTAATAAAATTTAATTAAAGATGGACACACTCTCCCACACTTATTAATTTAATTTAATTGTTAATACCCATTAATTTAATTTAATTGTTAATAAAATTTAGTTAAAAATGGACACACTCATCTGTCATTTTCCAGCGTTGTCAAATTTAACAGATTGTATTATTTTTAAGGTTAAAATCAAGAAGAAGAAGAAAGAAAGCGTTGCTGCCTAACCGGTCTGTAGCAGCATTCTTAAAAATCCATGCAGATGTAAGCATCGACAAAGAGGCTTCACAGACAGTGGACTTTGTAAAATATTATTAGAAATGTAAAAATAATGTGCATAATAATATCGAACCATGAGTACTTTAGTGTATTAAGTGAAAAATGCAGTTTTGAGATATCGGCGTTAGATGTTATAAATTTCTTTATCAAATTGATTTTCAATTATTTGTTTTAGAATTTTTTGAATATTGCAAGGATTTGGATTGCCTCACATGCACCCATCGATAAACCTTATATTTGCTTATAAGGTTTATCAATGGGTACAGCATAATATAACTATTTTATTATATTTTGATTGAGACAAGGTTTTATAAAAGAGATAAATCATTTAGACCTTCCGACAAATCTGGTGTTTTTAGTATATCTAAAATTAGTGTTTTGCTTTCCTGAATGGGAACATTAATGAATGATCTTGCAATATCAAATGATACTAACTTTTCATTCAATATCTTTTAAGGTATTGACTACATGAAATTTTAATTGTATACTTTGGTTTAAATACGTTGGAGTTATTTAATATTTTTGTAATGATTGAAGTTATTTTGAATGTTGGGGAATTGCATTACATTGGGATACTGCTGATCTGATGGGGCTGTTTCCTTTGTGAATTTTGAGAAAGCCGTATAATTTTGCGATCATTAACACTGTTTGCCTTTTTTCCTTACAAATTAAACTTATGGAAGTTATTGTCCGATCGTCCTGATGAAGATATAATACAGTATCGAAATCATTAGACGTTTAAAAAAAATATGTGTGGTTTTTAACGCTATAAGCATAAAAAATATTAAATCATTTGTTCTACTTTTTTAGTTTCAAACCGCTTGATCTTACTGACCGGTTATATTATTTGCAATGCATTGTAAATGATGTCTTATTGATATCTGTTCTTGTATACGCTTATTTAATTGAAAATAATTATTCTGAACATTGAAGTGTAAAATGACAATTGAAAAGAATACTTTTTTTGTTGTGTATCCAGAATAATTATTATGTATGTGTAATGTATATGTATGTAAGAATCGTTGAAAATACTGTCAACCCATTAGAATGTACTCTGTTTATCATATCTTCACACTTTTGATCATTTAGATGATATTCCTAACCTTTTTTTATTATTTTAAAAATTTATTCTTTAAATAGGAAATATAATAATTTTATATTTCTTTATATATACAGCATTACATATAATTATTTAAAATTTTATTCTAACTAAAGTATCACATATTTTTTTAGTTTCCTCTTAAAGTTGTTATATTATTTACATCTCTAATGTCCCTGGTAGTTTTATGTATAGTTTCGTTGTAGTAGTAGTTTTATATATAGCACTGTGCATGATTAAAATTTGTGATTTTTTTTTAATGTAATCTTTTCATCTTCTCTTGTGCAGTGGTCATGTTTGTGTTTGTTTTTTCTTAATACTTCAAAGATGTTGTATCCATTATTAATTTTATACATAAGTAGAAATAGAATTAAATTTAATTATTTGTCTATTATTGGTAAATTTTCTAGCACCACTTTAATTCTTGTGTATTGATTTATTTTTAGTATAATTCTTTATGCTTTCTTTTCGAGTATTGTTATTTTTTCAATTCTTCTTCAACCCAGAAATAGTATACTGTCGCAGTAGTTGATGTGGGGGACAATTATTGCGTTATATAATATATTTTTGCTCAATTCTGTTTTGATCTCTTCTGATTCTTTCCAAGGGTGAAATTCATTTTGCTATTTTTTGTTACATATTTTGTGTTCAATGTAAAGTTTAGTTTATGATTTATAATTGCTCCCAAATATTTTACATCGAATTGGGTAGGAATTTATTGCAATGTTTTTTTTAAATCAATATTTGTTGAATTTTTCCAATGTATATTTGTACTTAAAACAATCATTCTGAATCTAAAAAATATATTATTTGAATGTTACATTTTTTATCACATCACTTAAATAATATTAGTAATAATATTAACAGGCAATGAAAATTGACTACCACATGAATACGAAGTGTAATCTTATTTTGTATAATCATCACAAATCATTGATTTCCTTTATCTATTAAAATGGTAGCTTGTGGTGTAAATTATTTACTGATCAATGTTACATTTTATTTTCTAAAATATTAATAATTACAAAATATATAATATTGAATTTTTATTTTCTTTGCGAGTTTTGGTATTTTAAAAAATATTAATTCTATGTTTTTGAATTGAATGAATTTTAAATATGAACATTGTTTTTAAAACAAAATCATCTATTTTAATCTGAAATTATGTTCATTATGTAAACATATTCCTTCTCTAAACATGAGATTTTTCTTTTACAGAGAGGTAGTGTGTAAAATTTAAAAAAATATGCTGTAACAATATTGACGAATTTAAAAATAATTGTCAGTTTTCTTTGCCAATTCTTTTTCTGACTCTTATTATAGAATTAGTGGATAATACATTTTTAATTAAATGTACCATCTTTTATTGTTAAACCTTATTTTCATTTTCAGAAACAAACAGCCGTGTTCTGAAAATTGTAATATTGCTATTTCTGTATCTTGACAGTTATTTTATAACATTGTAATGCAGTTAATTTTGACATTTTAAGTTTGACAGATTTGAAATTAATGAATTCAATCAATCAGAAAGCTCTAAAACGTAAATAAACGAAAGTAAAATAAGTTATTCATAATATGTGAATAACTTAGCGTTTGTTTACGTTTTAGAGCTTATCTGATTATTTGAATTCGTTAATTTCAAACCTGTCAAACTTAAAACGTTAAAATTAACAGCATTATAATGTTATACAATAACTGTCAAGATACAGAAATAGCAATATTGCTATTTTCAGAATACGGTCTAAATATTCATTTAATTGAAATAAATAAATAAATAAAGAAAAAAAGGACAAATATATAAATAAATAATAATATCTCCCATAATCGCAAGATGTCACTTTGCAAATAACAGTTGCCATTCTATTTTGGTCTATATTCTGTGTGTAGTAGTACAGTTTTCAATTATTACACAAACAGTTAACTTCATTTATATTGTGAATTGAAGGGTACGTTTTGAATCCTTCAAATTTGTGAACGTGTACATGTTGAAGCCTTCATTTCGAAATGAAGTTTTGCCTTTCGCTCCTAGAGACTGATAGTTGGCATTATGTACACGTCATGTAGCTTTACAATAATTCAAAAGCCACGAAACCCCTCAAAGTTCTGGTTTGACATATTCACGCGGAGATCCAGCAATGCGATTAAAAAGGTTCCTACCCGAGTGGTCGAAAAACCTTGCTATTTAAATCAGAAGTATGTGGAATGGTTTTATTTAAACAGTTCGTTAAAACTATCGATATTTTTCTTATGCTTAACTATTTGAATAGCACAAATAATACTTTTACGTCTAATTTCATTCATTCAGTTCTTAAAATTATTAACATCATTTTATTGGCCAGTCTAAATCATCGGTTTTTCAATATGTTTCTTACAGTATTTCCTGAGCTGCATAGGAGTCATTAGTCATATTGAGTTTATATTTTCTCTGAATGTGATTAATTAATGAAATCGAATCATCGGGGTTACTTAGACGTGTCCTTAAGAGGTCCCAGTATACGATTTTCGTATTTGCTCTCGATTTGCTAAATTTAACGTAAACTTATTAAAAAATTTTGCAAAACCCATAGCTAAACAGGCTTTTAATCAATTTTATTATGATAGATCCATTTACTCTTGAAGCATTTCCTTAAAAAATATGAACAAATATATTGTTATAACATCAAAAAAATTATAACCCCGAAACACTATTTTAGTTTTCATGCAATAGAATTATCTTTGGTACACTAATCTCGTATATTTTCAAATAAAGACCATACATTTTATTTAAAAATTGATTGTATAAAGTTTGAAAAAGAAGTTGTGCTATTCAGACAGTAATATTTTTTGACAAGTTGTTAAATATATCGTTTTAAAAAAAACATTTTTTTTCCTATATTGCTGTATCCATAAAACCATTAAAACATCGATTATTTTAATTAAATTTTACATGCGTACTAAGAAAATTTCACTGTCATTAATATAAAAATATTCAAAAAATTATACCTCGTACTCAAGAATTCTAGTTAATTAAATCGTATAGTCTTAGAGATCATTTTTCTTTCAAATCAGACTTCAGTTGGACTGTCCAACCGAAGTCTGATTTGATTCGTTGTTTTATATTCGTGCGTTGTTTCGTTGTTTTAAGCTTACGGATACGCCCCTTTCGTACCCGTAAACTTAACACAACGAAACAATGCGCGTATTACGCACTGTACCCACACTAACGTAATCGCAAGCTTATATCAAAAGACCTATATCTACATACATGTGATATTCTTGACCAGCCTTGCCAGTCAAATGTTCTTCCAGTCTTCTGCTATGGAATTCCTGGTCTTGAAATCAAACGCCGGAATATCTCCGAAGGCTTATTGAGAACTCGACACAATCTATAATGAATACGATATCAGATGACAAGGTATTAGGTGTACCCATAAATAATCAATTATTTAAGTGGCAACAAAAAAATAATTTAACTACATTTAATTTTATTTTTAATCGATTTAATCTCCATCGTATCTAGGACCTTTTGCCATCTTGTTGGTAGACCTTTAAGAAAAATATGCTTCTAGATGTTTTTAAAGCGTCATTATCAAACCCTACCGGGTGCCCATTTCGATCGCTATCAGACAAGTCAAAATCACCATCGGAAAATTTTCTAAACCAACGTTGGCACTTATTTATTTTCAATACGTCTCCATACATATCACAAATTTTCTTTGTTGCAACCCTTGCATTAACACCCGAACGAAAATGAAACAGCAAGCAATGACGTAAATTTTCTAAGTTAGTTGATTGTCCGCCCTTTTACAACAGAGTAATAAAAAATAAAAAAATTGTCACAAGTCACAAGACCACGGATTATAATATTGCATATAAAACACGTCTTTACACGTTCACTTTACTGAGCTTGACAGAAGCAAACATTTCACACCAAAAATAATTGATTACTTATGGGTACACCTATTATTATACGTGGCGGTTTCGTCTTTCTTCAGAAAGCTCGCGATCTCGAATAGCGCGCCCCATACTCGACGCGGTCACATTCTTGCATCTTACGGTCCCTCTCGCGCACGCAGACCTTCGTCACATCTAGATACATACATTACTTTACCTATAATATATTCCTTATGTGGAATTTTCTATATTTTGTTAACATTTTTAGTACTGTACAATATTACTTGAATGACCCTCAATTACTTCCCCAACCCCTCCCAATCTTCTCCGTTGCTAGAATCGTGGGTCTCCTCTAACCGCGGAGCCTTTGTTTTGTCTAAATTTCACCTTATGACGTGTCCGCTCGCTCATCTCTGTAGCCCACCTGTTGTCCTTTCGCCTCGAAGCCCTTTCCACTGCTGTTTCAGCTTTTGCCCCGATGTCCACTAATTCGTCCTTCATTCGTGTGGCGAAATTCCCTTCTCGCAATCTCTCGAAATCTTGAATCACTACTTAATCTTAAGATTATTTATTTACCGTCACGTACAGGGACGGCACGACGCGCGACGTACGTATACTTCAATCCTGCAGCATCCCACGGGATTGAAGATAATTTAAGTTAATTTGGGTTGTAGTACCTGCATTCAAATTTTGGCGTCTTATTGCATCTCTAAATTTCGTACATCGAAAGAGGAAAGTAGAAGCTTATTCCAGAAAGTTCGACAGCTTAATTTCGAGTAATTTCTATTTGGAAATAATAATTGAATTACCGTAATGCTGTAGAATGTCGAGAATAAAAGGAGTATTAATGTAGGCCCAGCAGACGGAACAAATATTAATTAAATATTGATAATATTATTTGTTAAAGAGTTAAGGTTGTTTTTACGGTCGTTAGACATATTTAAGTGAAACTGGTTGCGGATAGTTTATACGAACCGTATGTTTTTCCGAGAAACGATTCTCGACGTTTCGTTGAATTCTTATTCAACGTCATCAGGAGGGCGACCTTTACCCGCGGAGGTAGAGGGCGGACTGATTACCGCTTTCGAGGGCGTAAATTATATGAACTTTGTTGTGGAGTCCGCCCTCTACCTTCGCGGGGGTCGTCCTCCTGATGACGTTGAATAAGAATTCAACGAAACGTCGAGAATCGTTTCTCGGTAAAACGTACGGTTCGTATAAAATATCCGCAACCAGTTACAGTTAAGTATTATTTGTATGATATGTACCTACTTACATTTTATTAATTACATCCACATGTTTCGGAAAAACATTTCCATCGTCAGAGTGTTTTATAAATGTCAAAATATCATCATGAATAATGTCTTTTGTTTTTTTAAATTATTTGAAAAATTATTTTAAAATATTATTGCTAGAATTCTTGATTACTCACAATTATTGGAAAAAAATTAGAATTGGGCTAGTAGTTAAATTTCATTGATTATTAATAATATTTTGTTTACTGTGCATGATAATTACTAATGATTTTAAATTATTCAATTTCAGATCAAAATTATTATTATTTATATATAATAATAATGGACAAAGAAGACTACGTTTTGAAAACTGAAAATTTTCTTAAAAATGAACATTTTGAAATAATAACAAAGGATCCTACACAAAAATTTCAAACCAATGTTAAAAATGCATTGAAAATTTTCTTGAAAATGAACATTTTGAAATAATAACAAAGGATCCTACACAAAAATTTCAAACCAATGTTAAAAATGCATTGAAAATGCATT
This sequence comes from Agrypnia vestita, assembly GCA_016648135.1. Taxonomy (NCBI): domain Eukaryota; kingdom Metazoa; phylum Arthropoda; class Insecta; order Trichoptera; family Phryganeidae; genus Agrypnia; species Agrypnia vestita. The sequence continues at coordinate 93,844 of JADDOH010006578.1, read as the reverse complement.
GAAAACAAGTGATTTATTTGATGAATTTACAGTGTCAACGAACCTTATTTTAATGAACTTCCAAAATTATATTCTCTTTTAAAAATTCACAAAATTAATAACCCAATAAGGCCAGTGGTTTCTTACTGTTCTGCGCCATCTTTTAGATTATGTGCTTTTATGACAAAAACCATTAATAGTTTAGATATATTTAAACCACTATATACTTAAAAAAATTCTTTGCAATTAGTGGAAACGTTACAGGATATGTACATTCCAAATAATGCAAAACTTATTTCATTTGATATTTTCAATTTATTTACGAATGTACCTATCAATGAAAGTAAAATTATCATTTCTGATTTATTAAATTCATAAAATTTACCTAATATTTTGGTTAAAGATCTAAATTGCTTATTGAATCTATGTGTGAACCAAAATTATTTTCAATTTAACAACGTTATGTATAATCAGACAGAGGGACTTCCTATGGGAGAACCCACGAAGCCATATTAATTGCAGACATTTTTGTAGATAATTTAGAGAAAATTATTTTTAATTTTGATTCACCTTTGTTAAAAAATGTTTTGTTATGGAGAAGGTATGTTGATGATATATTATGTATTTGGACAGGATCAGAGCGTCATCTAACATCATTTTTACAACTAATCAATTCATTTCATGGTAACATAAAGTTTACTTTAGAAATAGAAAATAATTACATCTAAAATTTAAAAAAATAATAAAATCATTCATTAATTTTTTTTAAATGACGATAGGTTTTCATTCAATGATACACCGTCTTGTCAATGTACCACTGTCTCACTCTAATTTTCAAATTGAATTAAATACAATAAAACAAATCGCATTTAATAATGGATTCAATACAGTATTAATAAATAAATTTAGAAAAAATAAATTAATGAAAAATATAACTAACTAATTTTTATACAATTCACAGATAAATGGAAATAGTAATAACGATTATTGGCAAAGTATTTTATATATTAATACATTTTCCAATCAAATTTCAAAACATCTACCGAAAAATATTAGACCTGCATTTTATACAAATAATAATATAGGGAAACTCCTCATAAATTCAAAAGATAAAGATAATATATTTAACAATTCAGGTGTTTATAAACTGTCGTGTAAAGATTGTACAGCTTTTTATATTGAAAAAACCGGTCGAAATTTCAATGTAAGAGTAAAAGAGCATTTGAGATGTCTGAATAATCATGGTTTTTCTGAATTTGCGAATCATTTATTAGAAAATGATCACGTTTATGATAAAAAATTTGGACTTTCTATTTTACACAAATAATTTTGGTCTGAAATTGAATAATTTAGAGTCGTTTGAAATTATTAAAGTATGTAATAGTAAACAAAATATTATTAATAATCAATTAAATTTAACAACTAGCCCAATTCTAAAACAAATTCCGATAATTGTGAGTTATCAAGAACTTCAGCAATAATATTTAAAAATAATTTTTCAAATCATTAAGAAAAACAAAAAACATAAGACATTATTCATGTTGTATTTTGACATATATAAAACCCCCTGACGATGGAAAGGTTTTTCCGAAATGTGTAGGTGTAATTAATATAATAAGTAGATACATACAAATAATACAATCAATAATACAATAATAATACAATCTATAAGATGTACTTGAATCTTTTTAATTGCAATCTATTTCTTCTTCTTCTAACTACTTAAACTTCTCTTTTTAATTTACACAAATCTATAAATTGTACTTGAATATTTTTAACTGCAATGTATTTCTTCTTCTTCTTACTACTTACAATCATTTTTTTTTCTCACTACTTTAACTTCTCTTTTTATTTTACACAACTCTATATGATGTACTTTAATCTTTTTAACTGAAATTTACACAAATCTATTATATGCACTTGAATCTTTAACAGCAATCTAAATTTACACAATTCTATTTTATGTACTTGTACCTTTTAACTGTATTATTATCTTATCTGTCTTATGTTATTAAAAAAAATATATTCTGTATATTTGTAAAACCCCATAAGGGCGTTTAATAAATAAATAAATATTTAAAAATGTCAATATACAGTGCTGCTAAATCAATTGAAAAAAATTAATAAATATTAAACAAATATTAATTAATAATCAGCTGGTATACAATCTGCAACCGCAGCTAGACGCCGAGCATATGCGTACCAATGAGTGATGACATCTCCCCGAACAATGTTGAACATCTCGCGCGGACGCTCAAGGACGCTATTTGCATCGAGCGGCGCTGGACCACTCACCGGCGGAAGATCCGTGATAGCATTATGTCATCGCGGCGAGGCGGCCGCATACAGTAATATTAGTTGATGATAATCATTCTATTTGATCGATTATTGCAAAATGCGGAAAAACCGCAGCAAAAAACGCTATTCTCTATTCGCAACTTCGTGAAAATTAATAAAAAAAAATCCAGCATGAACGGTCGACTATTGAAATTATTTTATTGATGTTTGTAGCGTTAACATTGTGGATTGAAGCCATGTATTCACTAGGGGACAAATTGTCCCTCAACAGCACGCGCGGCATAGAGTCTACGTGACGTTGCAACGTCGTGCAGTGTTCCGCGACCTCGCGCACAACATAGCGCGGCATTTCTACGTGCCGTGGCAACGTTGCCATGCGCACGGTACCCGAGCGTACTCACTGCAACATTCAGCGGAGCGTCAGTACCACGTGGTATGTTTACAAGTGAATACGCATGCGCTGTATCTGTCAAGATGACAATGCGGGGAAACGAAATCGTTCTTGAACTCATCGAGCTGTATCGATCGAAGATCGCATAGAATGTCCGTCCTTCTTTCTCTTTGCAGTAAATAATTTCGCATTCTCCTCTTTTTTCTCCTCTTACTTTTCGATAAACTCATTAACATAAACAGATACGCGGCTATCATCATAATCTCATAGGGCGATATATTTCCGCGACGTCTGGAAAACAATAATTATTTGCAAAAAGGACCTTGTTTTTAATAATATTCAATTTACTACAGTAAAACCTCGTTTATTTGAAATTGCGACCCAAAAAAACATTTCGAATTGCGCGGAACCCCGTTTTCGCCAAATGAGATACCGCAGCTGTCAACATAAGCTCATCGGGTGACATTTCCGCGACAAGATATGCGAGTCACGGTGTGTACACGTCAAATGCCCGCGTCATTGTCCCCGAAACATGAGCGTAGATGTTGATGCAACATGTCGAGTGGAATGTTTCGCGATTTGTCCCCTAGTGAATACATGGCTTGAGAAAACTAACAATCTTTGTACAAACCACAATGGTTGTTTTTAAACGTCTACAGGTTTCAATACTGTGCTGTATCTTCGTCAGGTCGGACGCACAATACCTTCCATAAATTAAAATGATTAGAAGTGTCAGGTGGGGGTGTGGCCTCGTTTAATTTGTTTATTCTTTTTTTATCATTCGAGTTATTGTGCATTCGTACTGACGGAAGATGCAGTACAGATCAAAACCGGGAGAGGTTTAAAAACATTCAGTGTGGTTTATACGAATAAAATATTAAAAAAAAAAATTTATGTTACTAGTTTTCTCAGACAGTTGTCCCAATTATAATAATTTCGTTGTCTGTCCGTCCACCGTAACTTCTTAATAGTATTTAAAAAAATCTTTTTATATGTATTGAAGAACATATTCATATTTGTGAAGTTGTAATTTTTCAGAACAAAGTTCTGTGAAATTTTAAAACCAAATTAATTAATCAATTAGAAAGACATACAGAAAAATCTAATTCACGAATAAATATTAGGCTACTACTGAGATCCCAGTTAATTTAGTTAATTTGGTTTTAAAAATCTTTTTGTTTCATTTTTTTTTATAAATAAATAAATACTTATTATTTAGGAACCGACATGTAAAAGTACCGTCATTTTTGACGGGTTACAGCTAATTTTCAATAAACGCTTCAATTAAATGAAGAGAAAATTTTTGAGAAAAAAAATTTGGAAAAAAATTGACTATTAAAAAGTTACGATCTTTACACGAAGTAACGGGGACAGACAGACGGATGGACAGACAGACTACTAAATTATCGTAATTGAGATTTTTTGTTTACAATTTTAAATTTGTACCAGATATGTTATATACATGTCTGTAACATTGTTTTAATAAATAAATATTAGGTCCTTACATATGAAATTGGCGTTTTGCCATACTTGCAAATTTGATCTCAAATATCTTCTCTTTGGTTAGGAATTCCAAAACCAAATTTATACAGCTATTTACTCATGTATTTGTGTTTTGAAAATTATAATTCATTTATTTTTTCCTCAATTGTTTTTTTCTTTGCGTCACTCAGTTTACAAAATAAAAAACTTGAAATATCGCGTTATTTACGAGTACGAGTTCCACCGTGGCACCAGTGCTGCAGAAACGGCTCGAAGGATTAATAATGTGTATGGCGACGGTGCCGCAAAAGAAAACACAGTGCGTTTTTGGTTCCAACGTTTTCGTTCTGGAAATTTCGACCTGCAGAACAGGCCCCGTGGACGGCCGGAGACCAAAGTTGATAATGAAGAATTGAAGGCTATTGTGGAAGCGGATCCATCGCAAACCACATCCGAGTTAGCTGCAGGCTGCGGTGTTAGTGATAAAACTGTTTTAATCCACTTGAAGCAAATTGGTAAGGTGAAAAAGCTTGAAAGGTGGGTACCTCACGAATTGAGTGAAGCAAATCAACAAACGCGCGTTGACTGCTGCGTTGCATTACTCAACCGGCACAATAATGAAGGGATTTTAAATCGAATCATTACCTGTGATGAAAAGTGGATCCTGTACGATAATCGGAAGCGCTCATCGCAATGGCTGAACCCTGCCGAACCAACCAAACCATGCCCCAAGCGAAAATTGACTCCAAAAAAGTTACTTGTGAGCGTTTGGTGGACTAGTGCTGGTGTCGTTCACTACAGCTTTCTTAAATCTGGCCAGACGATTACGGCAGATGTCTATTGTCAGCAACTGCAAACCATGATGGAAAAGCTAGCTGCTAAACAACCGAGGCTGGTTAATCGCTCTAAGCCACTGCTGCTTCATGATAACGCTAGACCACACACTGTACAACAGACGGCTACCAAATTAGAGGAGCTTCAATTGGAATGTCTAAGACATCCACCGTACTCTCCGGACCTTGCCCCAACAGATTACCATTTTTTTTGAAATTTGGATAACTTCTTGCAAAGGAAAAAATTCAACTCCGATGGGGCAGTCCAAACCGCCTTCAAAGATTTTATTGATTCCCGTCCGAATGGTTTTTTTAGTAAAGGGATCGATGAACTACCTATGAGATGGCAAAAGTGCATAGATAGCAATGGTACATACTTTGATTAAATAAATATATTATAATAAAAAAAAATCGGCTTTATGTTCCTCCCATACTAAACGCCAATTTCATATGTAAGGACCTAATATATAATCTGTATTTGAAAGGATCTTACAAATGACAAGCTATCGTACAAGATGTAACCGCCCACGTCTTTAGCATCTTTTCTCTGCTTAATAATATTTTATTTATTTTAAATTAAAAAATATTCATAAATATGTTTGGTAAGGTTCGATGACATAGATAATTTCACAAAGGCCTGTGGAGATACTCGTTATGGAGAATTAGGTGAAGAAATTAATATTAAAACGTCTCAAAAAATACAGGAAATCTAAAAAAAATGTTGTAATACGATATTCATGAATTCATGTTAATAGCGCGTTAGTTAGCGCTTATTTTACGACTTTGGCGTTTCTGGTGGCATAATAACAATGGCGTTAATTATGTGTGACATAATTACAATGTGATTGCTTAGAAAAATTGTGAAGAAAAACTGAAAGACTATGAGTGATCGTGTTAGAAACGAACGTATAAGGAAATGATATATAATAAAACATAATATTCTGCTCTCACTATCCGCACCTCGTAGTCATTGTTCTCCGCAAGATTAATATTAAAAAAAAATTGTTTATGGCTGGAAGCAATAAATGTTTGCACTTATTCGGAATCTTTTTTAATCGTCAAGTAGTTTAGTGTGAATTTTAATAATGTGTTATTTAAAAAAAAGTAACCCATAAAAACCAAGTTTTTACAATACTCCCTTTCTTATTTTCGGGTTTCGTGTCTACCATATGCGTTGGAATCTCCATACAACTTACTGAGTTGTATGAAAAAATATACTATAATTTTAATAAAAATTTAATAGATCTTCTTGATCGTCGCCACGAGTCTACTTGCAAAGTTTCAGCTCGATTGGATCACGGAAAAGGGGTTAAAAATCGATCCAAAGTTTTTTCGTCAGACAAGCAGACGCCACGAGTTAAAAGAAAGGAAGTAAAAAAAGAAACCCATAAAAACCAAGTTTTTATTATACTCCCTTTCTCATTTACTAGTTGAAACATTTTTTTTCGCTTAACCTGCGCGTTGGGCTTCGGTCGGGCGACGCTACGAAAGAGAGTAATAAAAAATTTCCAAAAATCCAAAATTATACTATAATCAGGTTTCGCGTCTATCAGACGCGTTGAAATATTTTCATACAACTTAATAAGTTAACTTAAAATTTGAAAAATTCAAAAATTTAGTAATTTTTTTTAACGAAAATTTGATCGATCCTCTTGATCGTCGCCACGAGTCTGCTTGCAAAGTTTCAGCTCGATTGGATCACGGGAAAGGCGTTTAAAATGGATCTAAAGTTTTTTCATCAGACAAGACGACAAGAAGACAAGCAGACGCCACGAGTTAATATAAAGGGAGTAAAAAGTCACAAAATTCTAAACCTTCGGCCCACCAGGATTTGTCTCCGTATCCCGTCGGGTCCTTCCGTCCCTGATAACAATTAATAGCGATCTGTCCACCCTACGAAATAATATTTATTTAAAAAATAATTCTTTTGTGCGTAACTTGAATTTTTAAAACATATTCAGAATCATCAAGCATAATAATTTCGTTGTCTGTCTGTCTTGTAACTTCGTATAATTTTGTTCGAATACACGGCTAAAAAAACAAATTAAACTGCCGGGGCAAAAAAGATGGGGCCAGCGAACCCAAACCGCCCGCTCCACGCATGTTGCTAAGGTCGCTTCTCCGTGTACCGCCATAAAGATATTATAAATATACACTAGGGCTTAGCAAAGACGCAAACCAATTTTCCGTCATTTTTGACGGGTTACAGCTAGTAAAATATAACGATAATAAAAAAGTAACCCATAAAAACCAAGTTTTTATTATACTCCCTTTCTTTGTAAAATGTAACAACAATTAAAGACGAATTAAAACATATAACATAACACTAAACTTACAGTAATTTAATATATTTCTAAAATGTCAGATGTTTTGAGCTTTGATAAGACACTTCATGCTTTGAAGATTAAATTCTAAAAACATTTGTCAGTCAATTTAGATTTTCTAAATTCGTATTGAAGTACCTAATATGTATACTGACGGAGTAATTCAAATTTAGAAAATATTCCGCGACGATATCGGGCCGCCGTTGCTAGTAATCAAACTTTTGTAATGATTCCAATTGGAAAAAACCATTAAAAATTCTAAAAATCCGAAATTATTCTATAATTATTAATTTTTTAACGAAAATTTGATAGATCTTCTTGATCGTCGCTACGAGTCTACTTGCAAAGTTTCAGCTCGATTGGATCACGGGATAAGGGTTAAAAATCGATCCAAAGTTTTTTCGACGGCAAGCCGGTAAGCAAGCAGACGCCACGAGTTAAAAGAAAGGATGTAATAAAGTAATTGGCACTGCCCGCCAGAATTAGACAGGATTTGTCTGTACGTAAGGGAAAATATATTTTATTACTTTTCCTCTAGGATCAAATCAAATGTAGTTTCAACTATTTTTAAACAGCGTGGCGTGTCGGTCTGGTTAACGAACTTAGCCGAGATTGTATTTGCAAGACAAATTTTCAGAAAATTGGTTTGATTGAAATCTGATAGGAACCACGGGAGTCATCGTGTCCGAAAATCCGTAACATCCCCAAATGTTTTTTTTTATCTGTGTAAACACAGATAATATTTTTTTTCTGTCAGGGATTTTGGAAACACAGATAAAAATTTGAACATAGGGCAGATTTGGGGTCTCCTGGTCGAAGAAAGTGCATTGAATTTTGCTGCAAGTTGCGTCATGAGGACTTTTTGCAATTAGTGCAATTTGATAAAAATGAGAACAAGGTACCTACAATTAATTAAAATGTGTATTTATTTCGATTACAGTTAAACTATGTTATGGATTTTATTTTCACTCCCTTTATATTAACTCGTGGCGTTTGCTTGCTTGACGAAAAAACTTTGGATCGATTTTTAATCCTTTTGCCGTGATCCAATCGAGCTGAAACTTTGCAAGCAGACTCGTGGCGACGATCAAGAAGATCTGTCAAATTTTCGTTAAAAAATAATAATAATTATAGTACAATTTTGGATTTTTCAATTTTTTAATGTTTTTTTCATACAAGTTGTACGGAGATTCCAAAGCGTATAGTATACGCGAAACCCGAAAATTAGAAGGGGAGTATTGTAAAAACTTGGTTTTTATGGGTTACTTTTTTTAATATCTATTTTTTAATGCGTTTTTCGATCTGAATGTGTCTGGCATTTTAAAGAGAAACAAGATTATTTCGTTACTCTAGAGATGATACTAAGCAGCATGATCTCCGACCCATCACATAGCGCCATCGGAGAAGATGATTTTAAATGCAGTTTTGAAATTAAAAGCTATTTCACCATCTTCGTCTTTCATCGATCTCAGCCATCAGATGAATGTCTATAGAATGCGCCGCTGACGGTTTTGAGGTCAGATGTTCTAAAGTAGCAAATTACGGAAATGACTTTAATAATCTTTAAATATTTACAAAATACATAATGTATGCGAGTAATGAAAGAGACGAAAAATTAATGTGAATAAAAATATAGTTACATTTATTCTAGACTTAATTTAGGTTATTAAAATGAATAGCGGGAAAAACTATTAGTGGTAATTGTAATTTAGACAAATAATTAAATTGAAAGTACTTCTGTTTATATATAAAATTATTAATGGACAAAACAATACCTTTGAATTATTAAGAAAAATAAAAAAAAAACAACATGAACATGACTATTATACAAGAAGAAAAGATGAAGTAAGATTACCATTCCGAAAGAAAAAAGATCGAAAACTTCTATGATGTACAGTGGGATGAAATTATATATGAAACTATAGGTCGACCACAACCAAAAGACCATTCCCTAGCTTTGTCCGGGGGAAAAGTTGCCTGGATATGATATTCCAAATAAATAAATATTTTTTTAGTTTAAAAACGTTCACTTACTTACTAGAAAAACTTATTTTGTGTTGATTTTTTGCATCGTAACAACACACATATTTTTGCGCACATTCTTTTGAATGTGGTTTAGCTATAGCAGGGACGAAAAAAATATAACGATTTTTAAGAAAAAATTAAGAAAATACGTGGTCTTTGATTAAAAATTTAATACAAATTTATATATCTTACGCTGTATATATTAGGAAATATAAAAAATATTGTATAACCTACTTTAAGAATAAAAAATAAATAGTTAAGGAAAAAATATTTTTGCTTTTTCCACTAATCAAACGACCCGTTTTCGAAAAAATATGTTTACTTTTTAGGTTAACTAAGAGCACATCCAATACATCGCGCGTTCATCGTCTCAATGTTTACGTGGAATCTAAAAGAATTAAAAAGATAATTTTGGATAGTAGTTTAAAGTATGTTTTTCCGAGAACTTCAAATTATCCTTGGCGAGGAACAATAATTTAGATTAAAAACCACAGATTTCAACAGTTCTGCAGCGTCAGCGTCGGCAGCTTCATTCTAAAGCTTCCTACACTTCGCTTCGGTTTGTAACAGGACTTCTCGACCAGAGGCCCGCGATTGCTGTGCCGTGTGCCACAAATATATAAAATATTCGAAAGGATCTTAGTAGGAAAAGAAAACTAAATTAACTCTGGCAGTATGCCAGAGAAGAACACTCCAATATCATTTCAAAAGCTGAAATTGATCTGCACTGCCTGGTATCCAGGATGTCCGATGTATGCAAGCAGAGACTTCTGATGGATGTCAGCAAATCGAAGGTGATTGTATTCGAGAGAGACGAAAGAGTGACTAAGTGTGATGTAATTGTAAACAACGAAGGCTTAGAACAAGTGAACCAATTTGTGTATTTGGGAAGTATGTTTAGTAGAGACGGCAAGGCTGAGAATGATATCGAAAGGAGAGTGACTGCCAATAAGAATCTTAAGTACATTAGAGGTACATAAGGGCGTTCTAGTGCTAACGAAGAAGGAATGGAAGTAGACTGAATGCGGTGGAAATGCGGTCTTAAGACCCTTGTGTGGAAAATCTTTGGTCGACAGAGTGAGGAATGAACAAATTAGAATTGAATGTGATGCTGGCTGTAGTGTGGTAGATGGAATAAAGAATGGAGTTCTGAAATGGTTTGGTCATGTGGAACGTATGAGCGAGGAAAGGATGGTTTAGAAAATGTATGAGGCGAGTGTTGAAGGAAACAGGAATAGAGAGCGTCCTCGAGAGACCCTGCACCATCAGATACTACAAGTATTTGAGAATGGCCCAAACAACCGTAGAACTTGTATGAGAAGATCTATGAAAGTAGCCGAAGCAATAGTGGTGTTTCAAGGTAGAAGAATTTCATTTCAAAAAGTGGACTACAGAGACGAAAAGTTTCAGTTTGAACTCCAAAATCATGGGTAAACTGTAAGTTTTATTGTGAACAGAAGAAAGAACCGTCACTTGGTTTACTACAGATGTTTTTCGGGTAAAACGTCTTAGGCCCGGTTGTTTCAAGTTGAATTAAAATAAAATATCGTTTGATTGGTGGAGAACGAAAAAATCTATGCTTTAAACGAACTTTTTCTTTAATCCAACTTGAAACAATCGGCCTTTACTCTTAGCAACTGCCACAATGTTACACAGAATGTCGCAAAAATTACTATCGACTATTGTCTATCTTGAAATATTGCTTGCTGGCAATATTCATGAAATCTATATCTGTTAGATATTTTTATCAACTACCTATTTCAATATGTTTGCTATTTTTAAATAAAAAAATGCACCTCGAAAAGAAGGTACAGACTTTCAAAAACAGAAATCCCAAGATGTCCACCGTAAAGACTTGAAAACTTGTGCAATTGTAAAATTAGTGAAAGTAAGGTTTAGCCGCTGATTTCTTTTAAAAAATCTCAATAATAATATCCATCGAACCACAAATGATTATCGACGCGTTAGGTAGAAACGAGCTGTTATTTTTAAAAGATTCACTATCCCTGGATTGCAACATTATGTGGTAAGGATGACATTTTTAAATTTCGATTAGTTTTGAACAAAGTTGTTATTAAAGAAGCAGGCTCGTAGGTCATATAATATGTAATCCATTATTACAGAAATGCACACTTTGTCCTTATGTGGCACATAATAAATATATTTTTATATATATATATATATATTGCCCAAATTGACTGATTTCAATTTGGTTTTAAAAAGGATGAATTTAAAAAGGCGACTCCGAGGAGAATATGTTGCGTCTTTTAATTTTTATGTTATATACCTGTGACTCATGTTATATGATTATGACTCCGAGGCACTATTTTATACCAGTTTTTTTATAATACGTAGCTGGTATCTACGTATTTTAATTTTTAAGTTATACATCTGTGACTGATGTTATAAACATGACTGGTGACTCGTCGATTTTCAATCGTGGGAATATATCCGACTCACGAACGAAGTGACAGTGAAGCCGAGGATATTGCAAGTCCTTGAAAAATAAATTGAGATAGTGTTTCCTTTACATTTTTCTTTGCAAAGAAAAGTTATGCTATGACCAATGCAGGACCGACCAAGGAGTTGGGCCACATAATTTTGACAATTTTGACAAATAGTGATTTAGATCCATTCTATATTCTTGCGGTTCTGTAGAAAAATTGTTCTTTTTTATAATAGTTTAAAACGTCACATCAATACTATATTCTTTTATACTCCTTTTCTTTTAACTCGTAGCGTCTGCGGTTTGTTGTCTGCCGGAAAAACTTTGGATCGATTTTTAACCCTTTTCTCATGATCCAATCGAGCTGAAATTTTGCAGGCAGACTCGTGGCGACGACAAAAATGATTTAACAATTTTTCGCTTCAAAAAAGTTAATATTTATAGTATAATTTTGGATTTTTCGAAATTTTGATAGTTTTTTCAAATTGGAATCAATACAAATGATTATAGGCACGTGTGTATAGGCACGAAACCTGATTCAATGAGAAAGGGAGTATAATTAAAACTAGGTTTTTATGGAATAGTTTTTTTAAATATAAACTAGACCAGGCGAGCCTCATACATTGTGTAGATTATTGGGTGAAAAACATAAACTATGTCATACCTCTGCGTGAGTTTATTTATAATTTTATATTTTACTATTCAAGTTTTGACAGTGACAAAATCTCTCTTCCCTGGGTGAAGTACTAAACTGAATACTTTGAAATATATTTTTTTACATGGATTAAATGGACAAAAAACAAATAGCTAATTGATTAGGTGCTGTCAAAATGAGTCGGTGTTACTGATTGTTGTAACAGGAGTATCGAGAGAAGAGGAGGAGAGTTAGAGCAAATTAACACCAGAGTTCTATTTTAGCATTATTATTTTTTTAAATTAAAAAAAAAACTAACCCATAAAAAATAAGTTTTTATTTTACTACCTTTCTTTGTAAATTAAGTTTACCATCATGTAATTAAATAATTGATTGACTGAAAATGAAACACGTCTAGACAAATATCTATGTCAGAAATCTCTAAAAATATCTCTTTATTATTTGATTTCTTCCCAAAAAACCGAAGTGTGCTGTCATCTGTGAACCAATTGTCACAAATTTTCGAAATTCGTAGTGAAGTACCTACTATACCAACTGACGGAGTAATTCAAATTTTAAATATTCCGTAACGTTATCGGGCCGCCATTGGTAGCTTTTGTAATGATTCCAATTTGAAAAAAATATTAAAAATAAGAAAAATCCAAAATTATACTATAATTATTATTATTTTTTAATGAAAATTTGATAGATCTTCTTGATCGTCGCCACGAGCCTGCTTGCAAAGTTTTAACTCGATTGGATCACGGGAAAAGGGTTAAAAATCGATCCAAAGATTTTTCGTCAAGGAAACAAGCAAGCAGAGGCCACGAGTTAAAAGAAAGGAAGTAATAACTATAATTATCGTTTATTTTCAAGATAGCAGTATAACATAATAATGATGTCTTGACCGCTATTATACAACATTTGTCAATTTTGATGTTTGACATTGTGTCTTAATAATATAACAACCTTGTTATAATGAGAATAATGGAGATTAATCACGACGTGTGCTTAGTTTAATACAACCCAAGTATATATAAAGATCTTCAAAATGGATGGAATGAAACTGTTTATTCTCCATCCATTTTAAAACTGTTTATTCCAAAAATAAAACTAATCATTTTGAAAGTTTTAAAATAAAATGAATTGGAACTCGGGTATTCATTTGCATAACAGTGTCACATTCACTATCTCTTCTCCTCTTTTAATATTTTCGATATAATTTCTTTGTGCAAAGAGTTGAACCATCATTACAGTAATTTATATCGATTGTGAAAAATTCACTCGCTTTAATACAAGTAGAATAAAATGATAAAAACCTTGCAAAATTGAAAACGTTTTTTTACAAGGTTTTTATATATTATTTTATTTGAGTTGTATTGAAGCAAATGAATTTTTCATAATCGAAATCCAAAAGTTTATGTATTGATAGTTCAACTTTATGCAAAAAATAAATCTGAAATATTAAGAAACAAAATGCAAAATTAAAATGAAAAAGAAAATGCAAATTTTGCAAATCTCCATGACTATTGATTGGATCATGGTCATGGTTGCTTGGATATTTTCGACTCATTAACAAGACAGGAATCCGCCTGTAAAGTTTTTGCTACTAGCTCTGAGGTACGTTCGTAGTTTTGTTTGTTTTATGCAAATTAATACCAAAACAATAATATTGGGGCTAGGGAATGCAAAAGTCGGGATTGCCCTTTCGGGATCCCTCGAGATTAGAATTTCCAATTCCGCGGGATCCCGAATACTTTTTATTTTTTTGTTTTGTTTATAGAGCTGAATAGCAATTAACGACAATGCCTTGCATTTTTATATCAGCAATTTTAATAAAATGTTCATTATTAATCATTTTATTAATGCTTTTGTAGGCGTTTTTCCAAGCATCAATTAGTCGATGCAAGTAGTTAGTGGTAGTTTTTATTGCTATGTTAGGTTGATAAAATACAGCAAATATTATTCAAAGCTAGTTTAATTATTTGAATGTGACATGAACATAAGTTTTAAATACTTACTAAAACCTCTATTGACATACACAATTAAACATACAAAACATAAAAAATGCTAATCAATCCCGATAATCTCGTCCGATTTTTCGGTTCGGGATTGATCTCGTAAAATGCCTTAGATCTCGCGGGATCAGGATTGCATTCCCTAATTGGGGTTCATCATTCAGCTTTTTTTATGATGGGCGCAAAATGAATTCTAACGGTAAGGTACAGAGGTCATCTAAAACAATTAAAGCTTAGTTATTAAATATTAAATAATTTTTTTAAATTTCGACGTCCTCTTCGCACAAGGTCTCGTGCGGTTCCCGGTTCAGCCTGCAACTAAGTCTCACGCTGGACTGCTGCTAAATTATAACCATTCTAATGTACTAAATCTTAAAAACTCTCCTTACGTCTTCTCGTTAAAGATAATGACCGATTATTATCTCCTCTCCTATTGCGAAATGATGCCAAGCTTTTAATGCAAACTGAAGTGTAGGTAGGCGTAATCAATCCCATTGAACTTTAAAAAGACGAAAACATCTCGGCTGCTCGTAAGTAATCCATGGTAACCAACTATTTGACTGACGCTTTGTTCGAATACACAGAAAAAATCTTTATGCAGGTATACAATACACAATGAAATATGCGTCGACATTGATTAACTCTCGTAATTCAGGCTAATATTTTTCATGTAGGCAATCATTTAAAATTTTCTAAAACCAAATTAATTAATCAATTAGGAAGACAAACAGAAATATCTATTTCACAAAAAAATATTACGCTACTACTGGGATCCAGGTCACCTCCTTTCCGGGGCCGGTGCTTTACCACTAAGCTATAGTAACCCTGTATGTTTTCGTGAATATATCGACCTTATATATAATTCTCGTTTTTATTAATTGATTTATTTTTATTTTTGTCCATAGAGCGATCCACTTTTTTAATACGGTAGTTCAAATTACTTTGCAATGCTACCGCTATTATATTTTTACATATTATATATTTATCTATATTGATCATATATAATATATATAATATATTATCTATTATCATATCAATATATATCTCTATATATCTATATATAATCTATGTTTTTAATATATTCATATATATAGAAAGTAATTTGAACTAATATTTTTTCGTGAATTAGATTTTTCTGTATGTCTTTCTAATTGATTAATTAATTTGGTTTTAAAAAATTTCACAGAACATTATTCTGAAAAATTACAACTACACAAATATGAATGTGTTCTTGAATATATATAATGTGGTTTCCCAAATATTTTAGTTTTTTTTTAAATAAAAGCTTTTTTGCGTTGCTCTGAAAAGAGTATATATTTTATTAGCAAAAGAACATAATATTTCACATTAAAATTTAAAAATAATAAAAGTACACACCTGAAAAGAGAAACAACATTTAAAGCTATTATTTTATATTATAAACTTTATCACCGGTATATTATAATTTTTTCAATAGCTCAATTGTCAGTTGTTTGTGAAAGAATTTTCACACAAATTTAAACGTTCCATTTTTAACAATTCAAATTAAATGAAGATCAATAGGTACCTACCGATCTTCATTTACATATATATAAAAAAATTTACTTTTTCGATATATCTTAGGTTAGAATAAAAATACACAGTTGTGAAAATTATATATTAATTGATTCATTTAGGAGGAATACCAAAATACGAAGCGAGAAAAAAGGCAATTTTTATGAATTTTTTAAGAAAACCTATATGAATTATGTTATTGGTAAAATTTCTACATGAAAGTACATACTTACATAAGAGTATGATAATTTTTTTATAAAAAAATATTCAACATTACTCCCATTTCATCTCTAATCATTAGAATAAAAAACCCAAAAAGGTTATCAAAATTGACAATTTAATTTGGTCTTTGACGCAGGGGTTTTAAAAAATATAGATTTTTAACAAAATGGCGGGCGTTAGAATTAACAATAGCGTTTTTTAAAACATGATTTCAAAATGGTCATTAAATAAAATGAAAACATTGACTTTTGCTTTTTATAATAAAACTAGCTGTACCCGTCAAAAACGACGGTACTTTTACGTGTCGGTTCCTAAGGAATCAAGGTACAGATACACATGCCGCTTAGTGGCATGCTCATAAATCAACCGGCGGTTGTATGGCTAGTGGCATGCTCGTTACTAGCAATGTGCGTACACACATGCCACTAATAAGCAAGGCCTAGAGAAGGTCGATACTGCGCATGCTCACGTGCCACTAAATAAGCATGTGTATCTGAGGCCTTAGTATGTATTTATTTTGTTTAAAAAAAAATCGGAAAAAAAATTGGGAAAAAAACGCAGTGTTACTCACACTAATGCAAGTGCTTTTCATAAAATGAACGGACTTTATCAAAACATTCGAAAATGTTGAATTTCATAATTGGAGCTAGTCACTTTTTATCAATCTAACAACCTTGTCATTAATTAACTAAACTATTACATATAAACAGGAAGTGATTAAGGTTTTGTATTTTTTTGCTTTATAAACCGCGTCCTTGAATAAAAAAAACAATTATCATTAGTAATAAGTTAACCTATAAAAAAATTACGTACTGTGAGATTTTTTGTAGATACGCCTTTCATATTGTGTCCATCGGGTCTTCTTCTTTTCGGTAATTTACTCCATCCAGGAATGTAGACATCGACTCTTGTCGTATCGAATACTATACAGGGTTATTTGTAAAACATTAATAACCTAGCAGAACTATATTCCTGCCTTGATTATGAGTCAAAAATGTTTAAGCTATTATGACCTAATACCAATAGTTGAGAAGATATGCGACATCAAAGTTTGCATTTTTTTTTTCAATATTTCCGACTTATTTTTTGTAAAACGTTGGAAAAACATTACAGTAACTTATATCGAATATGAAAAATTTATTCTCTTTAATACAAGTCAAATAAAAATCTTTGAATTTTAATTGGAAAACATTCCAATTGGAATTTTTTCAGGGTTTTTTATCATTTTATTTAACTTGTATTGAAACGAATGAATTTTTCGTAATCGATATGAGTTACTGTAATGATAGTCGAATGTTTTACAAAAAATAAGTCATAAATATTGGAAAAAAAATGCAAACTTTGATGTCGCATATCTCCTCAACTATTGATATTAGGTCATTTGTAGCTTGTAGCTTGTAGTTTGTAGCTTGAACATTTTCGACTCATAATCAAGGCAGGAATATAGCCCTGCGAGGCTATTAATGTTTTACAAATAACCCTGTATATTGGTTTGTAGGCGGTGTTTTTCCTGGCTCGTTGACATTTAAATTATGTTGAGAACATTCAGCGGGGGATTGACAACGGATGATTTTTAAATCGTGCAGAATCTAATATCGTGAATTTTAATTCATTAAATAGAACAAACCATTCTGAACGATGCTTCAAACTGGCTTTGCCGTCCAGAGATAATAGAGTTTAAATTGGTCGTTGACATTCGAATTAAAGTGCGGGTCTCTTGGTGATAGACAACCTTGGCGAATAAATACAAGTACAGCCTGAAGTCTACCAGTGAGCTGATGTAGGTGTCTGCCTACTGCACTTTATTTCACTGCTTTTGCATTTTTGCAAAATACATTTGACTAGTTGTCAGTCTGCTTTTGGTAGGTTGGTTTGTAAAGTTTAACCATTAGTGACAAAAAGTTTATTACTTCCTTTCTTTTAACTCGTGGCGTCTGCTCGCTTACCGGCTTGCCGTCGAAAAAACTTTGGATCGATTTTTAACCCTTTTCCCGTGATCCAACCGAGCTGAAACTTTGCAAGCAGACTCGTGGCCACGATCAAGAAGATCTATCAAATTTTCGTTAATTTTTTTAAATAATTATAGTATAATTTCGGATTTTTAAAAATTTTAATGTTTTTTCAAATTGGAATCAATACAAATGAGTAATAAGCCCGACGCGTGTGCAGGCATGAAACCTGATTAAATGAGATAGGGAGTATAATATTAACCTGGTTTTTATGCGTTAGTTTCTTATATAAATAAATATAATTTATCGTTTTCAAAATGACGGGGAGAATCAAACCTTTTCTTCCTTTTTTTCAAACAAGACATTTTAGAAATATATTAAATTACTGTTAGTTTAGTGTTATGGTGTACGTTTTAATTCGTCTTTAAATGTTGTTATATTTTACAAAGAAAGGGAGTATAATAAAAACTTGGTTTTTATGGGTTAGTTTTTTTATATTCAAGAACACATTCTTATCGTGAAATTGCAATTTTTCAGAACAAAGTTCTGTGAAATTTAAAACCAAATTAATTAATCAATTAGAAAGACACACGGAAAAATCTAGTCCACGAAAAAATATTTTGGCTACTGCCATGATTCGAACCACGGATCTCCTCCTTTCCGGGGCAGGCGCGTCATCCAATTACGCTAGAGCCTTGTATATTTCCGTGAAAGTATCGACCTTATATGTAAGTCTCATTTATTAATTGGATAACGCGCCTGCCCCGAAAAGAAGAAGATCCGTGATTCGAATCCCGGTAGTGGTCAAAATATTTTTTCGTGGATTAGATTTTTCTGTGTGTCTTTCTAATTGATTAATTAATTGGTTTTCTACTGCGATATCTCGAATTAATATAATTTAAAATAACGTACATTTTAAATTATATTTATTGTAAATGCATCTATATATTGCTATTATATTTGTTGATGGATTTACCGTTTACGTTGTTAAGATTATTGATTATGTTTATTAAATTGGACGAAAAACATGAACCATGTTCTCTGTAGTTTAATATTTCAATTAATCAATTAATTCTCTTAATTAAACTCTCACCTCATCCAAATTCATACATTTTTTGATGCATGGTCGTCGATTGTTGAAGTTTTTAATGGGACCATCTCTCAGTACCTGGTTTGAATACTGATGTTCGCTCTATGTTTGCAATTGACTAGAAAAGAAAACTTGTTTGAAAAGAAGAAATATATTTTGAAAACATTAAATTATATTTATTTATGTAAAAAAGTAACCCATAAAAAACAAGTTTTTATTATACTCCCTTTCTCATTGAATCAGGTTTGATCTCAATCTTTTGTATTGATTTCAATTTGAAAAAAACATTAAAATTTCGAAAAATCCAAATATTATACTATATTTATAAAAAAATTTGAAAGAAAATTTGTTAGAACATTTTTATTTTCGCCACGAGTCTGCTTGCAAAGTTTCAGCTCGATTGGATCACGGGAAAGGGGTTAAAAATCTCCAAAGTTTTTCCGTCAGACAAGCAAGCAAGCAAGCAGACGCTACGAGTTAAAAGAGAGGGAGTAAAAAGAGCAAATAAATAAAATAACAAATTTAAAAATATATATATGTTTCAAATCGCAAGAAACTTTATTTATGGCAAAGTGTTACCATCGAAAAAAATTATATAGAATGAAACAAAATAGAACAAATTACTTGTACTTGTTTTTTCTTAAGTAGTGTACGACTGCTATAAAGCTTTTACCGAGAATCGTTTCTATTCACCCCATTTTACGGTACTTAAATATATACATATTTGTTCTAAAAATATTGTTGAATTTCATCTATTGTCTATGTTCATTATTTTTTTCTTTGCATTAAAATTTTTGCAAGCACAGGGCGTTTTCCAAATAGACGGCTCAATAATGATGAATGAATCTTCTACAAAAATGTTAATAAATTTGTAAAATACTTTCTGTTTCACAACTTTCCCTTCTGCGTCAAGGTGTCAGAAGAGTTCGATCGGCCGTTTCCCTCACTACATTCATGTCCATCGCATTACAATGTATGCAAAATGATATAATGTCTATTGGTCAACACGGTAATAATTTGCATTATTACTCCTGTACATTTTCCATCACTTTTGACCCAAAAAACGAACTAGAGCCTCCGATAATTGTAATAACAATTGCGACATTTATTCGACCGCAGTGCGAGGTACAATCACATGGAAAAACCATAAGAGACGGCGGAACATGGGTTGATATTTAAGAAAAAACATTACGTGGAGATTAGTGAACATGAAGGTGACCACATACGCGTGATGAGCAGGCCTGTTATTACAATCAGGGCCGACGAATTATTTTGATCGATGGCTTGGAATTTTTAATTTACAAATCGACTGACCTTTCTCGTTTTACGATAATTTGCAATTCGTTACTATTTATTTTACTCGCAGGGAAGCCTTGGAAGATTTTAGAAACGCGCGTTAATGTTACGCTAAGTATTCGCGGAGGAAGTTTGAAGAATATATAGGTACTTGTGGTGAGCGTCCACGGATGACATTTTAATTACATCAAGTATTCGCAGAGAAGTTTGAAAACTACTCTATATATCTATATACTTATGGTGTGTGTCCACGGATGACATTTTCATTTCTCATCTCATCAATGAATCATAGCTCGCTTAGCTCCCCAACCTTATATTAATCTTTACGCGCTTTCGAGGCGAATCTTTGAGAAAATTTACTTAATAAAAAACTAAGCCATAAAAACCAAGTTTTATTTTACTCCCTTTCTTTGTAAATTAAGTTAACCATCATGTCATAATTGATTAACTGAAAATGAAACATGTCTAGACAAATATCTATGTCAGAGATCTCTAAAAATATCTCTTTATTATTTGATTTCTTCCCAAAAAACCGAAGTGTGCTGTCATCTGTGAACCAATTGTCATAAATTTTCGAAATTCGTAGTGAAGTACCTATTATACCTACTGACGGAGTAATTCAAATTTTAAATATTCCGTGACGTTATCGGGCCGCCGTTGGTAGCTTTTGTAATAATTCCAATTTGAAAAAACCAATATAAATTTGAAAAATCCAAAATTATACTATAATTATTATTATTTTTTAATGAAAATTTGATAGATCTTCTTGATCGTCGCCGCGAGTATGCTTGCAAAGTTTCAGCTCGATTGGATCACGGGAAAAGGGTTAAAAATCGATACAAAGTTTTTTCGTCAAGGAAACAAACAAGCAGACGCCACGAGTTAAAAGAAAGGAAGTAATAATAGGAGCATTTTTTCCGATTTTTTTTTTTAAATTCAAATTTTGTCCATAAAAAAGCATCGTAAAACAGTCATTGTTGATGGAGTTCCTAACAAAAGACCAAAGAACCAAGTTCTGATCGATCAAGCGATTTCAGTCTCTAAGTATACGAACTATCTCCTTAAATGTACAGTAAAATGCGAGGATCTTACGTGTGCGGTACATGTAAAGAAAAAAATTGTCTTTATTGAGACATTGTCATTTGCATTCAGGCAAACAGTCGGCAATAGACAAAATTAATTTTAATGCTCTAATCAACGGTAATATAATAGTAATCATAGTGGATATCATGGATCGTAGCGAAGCTAAAATAGCAATGAACAGGACATGTTGCAAGGCAGGATGCTACAAGATGGCCTCCCGGAGTTCTGAAATGGAGACCTTGGGAGAATAAAAGAGGCATCGGAAGACCTCAAAAGAGATGAGCCGACTGTATAGCCGCTGTGGGGGGAAAGAAATGGCTACAATTAGCAAACAATAAGGAAGAATAGAAGGGTATGGAAGAGGTCTCTATCCAGCAGTGGAGAATTGAAGGCTGATGAAGAAGAATCAACAGTGGAATAATTCCTTGTATCAAGACTTTTATATTACATATACTAGCTGTGCCCGCGCGGCTTCGGATTTTTAGTACATTGTTTGGATCTGGATCATCATAGAACTTTCGCGAACCTTCTAGAACATTCTCCTTCCAGAACTTTCAAGAAATTTATTGAACGTTCAGGAACCTTCTAGACACACCGACATATTCCGCCACTCAGTTTAGAACCTTATAGAACTTTCGGGAATTTTCTAGAACCTTCTCCTTCCAGAACTTTCTAGAGCAGGTTTTTCCGGAACCTTCTAGACTCACCAACACAGTCAGCGCGCCTATTTTGAAACAATCTGAAGCATTTGCGACCTTCCCATAACAAAACTATGTGCTAGAAAGCACATTTTCATCACTCAATCCCACCCCGCAAAGCCACCCCCACCAACTCGAGCATATTTTCGATGTGACACCAAGGGCTATCCACCACCATAACACCGGTGGTGGTTTGTGAGAAAACCTTTGGCGGTAGGAAACATGGGTTTTCTCTCTCTCTCTCTCTCCATATATATATATATATATATATATAATATATATATAATAATATAGAGAGAGAGATATCTATATCTTATATATATATATATATATGTGTGTATAAAGAAACATATATATATTGATTATTTCGTAATAGTACACGCCACTAGTGTGGTTTATACAAAGTTTCTCAAATTAATAATTATGTCCAACCACAAAGTTAACGCTACGCACATCAAAAATGTACTAAACTTTCTGAAAATACCCTATAATAAGCATAAGGGGTTGATTAAGTAAAAACACTCAGCAATGAACTACTCTGTCTCTCTTTTCATATTCGATTTCTTGTTAATCTCTCTAGTCACTCTAGCGTTCCACAAAATCAATGTAGATCGATGATGTGCTTAGCTGAACGCTCTCAGAAATAACAATACAATAATAGACTCTATATAAAGAAATCGTGTTGAAAAATTCTCTGTGACGAGACATCCAGAGAAATACGAGATCTTGCATCTTATAATGCAGGGAAAGATTGCCGGAAGTCGGGGCCCTGGAAGAAGGAGGACTTGATGGCTGAAAAACTTGAGACAGTGGTTTGGCCAGTCTACTGTGGAGCTGTTTCGGGCCGCAGTAAACAAAGTCCGCATAGCCAACATGATAGCCAACGTCCGGTAAACGGACAGGGCACAAGAAGAAGAAGAAGAAGAAGATAAAGAAATCTAAAAATAAATCCGTTACAACCCTATATACATATATGCCACTTTTACCATTTTTAAATAAAGCCAGGGAATTTTTATTTCTGTTCTGGTGATATCTGAATAATTCATAAGTATTTTGATGGCAGCTTATGGGATTTAAGCTTCGGGCCATTATTGTCAAACGGACGGAACAATCACCGGAAAACACAAGCGAGAATAGACTTGAACCATGCGGTGGATAAAAGGGAAGAAATTAATTATGAGGGAATTAAGGTTCTGATACACATGCTTATTAGTGGCACGTGAGCATGATATTGACCGTCTTTGTTTATTAGTGACATGTGTGTACGCACATTGCTAGTAATGAGTATGCTCATTAGTGGCACGCTCAAAAATCAACCGCCGGTTGATTTATGAGCATGCTAATGTCATTCACCATGAAAAGGGGTATCTTTTGAGCAAGAGTGAACAGGCTTGCTTATGAGCATGCTAATGTCATTCGCGGCTAGTATCGATTATCAATGCGATCTTCTCAGTCCGCGACAGATGAAACAAATATGGCGCGTTGGGGCGATGACAGAATATTAATTTTCGTGACTTATTATAGGAATCACGAATGTCTGTGGAATACTCGATCACCACTGTATAAAAAAAAATAATATATCAAGACAAGAAATAATGTTTATGAAACTTTATTAGAAGACATGAATGATTCAAATCTTACAATAAAAATTATAAAAACTAAAATCGAAAATGTGCGGATGGAAACTCGGGAACTGTTTTGTTTTATTGGTCCACTTGAATTTTCTATTTCAGTTTGAAAAGTTTCCATTTTTAACGAGAGCGTCCCTATTCTATGACAAGAGCATGCCACTAATAAGCATGTGTGTTTGATTGTTAGTTTTAAGCATGCTAATAATGAGCAAGTGTGTACAGTCGTTAGGGCATGCTAATTTTGAGCATGTTAATAAGCATGCTCAAAATAAGCATGTGTATCTGTACCTTTCGGAGAAAAGAAAGACAAAGCAGCCAGAGCTGGATGCAGGTTTACAACTGAATTATTAGATACAATTAGATACAACCTAATATTGCATGTACACATTAATTATCTTAAAGGACAAACATTTGAAAATACACAAATATTTTGAAATAAACTTCTACGTAGCGTATAATTAATTGAAGTACGCCATGCTCTCTTGTAATTAGATTTTAAAGGTTAAACCACTAATTCTCTTGAGAAACATTTATTAAAATAACATTCCTGTTTGACTGACAATATGAAATCCTGTTGGTACATTCGTATTACAACGCTGGCAGGACGTAATCTGCCAGACATTTTTTTCAACCACTGCTACATATTTGTTTTGTACACAAGGGGAGTAAACTAACAATCGTCCTGCAATAAAATTAACCCTGTGCACCAAGGAGATTTTATGAGGTTTTCGACTCGACATAACTCTCTGTGTATACAGGGTTATTTGGAAAACATTAATAACCTCGCAGGACTATATTCCTGCCTTGATTATGAGTCGAAAATGTTCAAGCAATCATGACCTAATATATCAATAGTTATGGAGATATGCGACATCAAAATTTGCATTATTTTTTCAATATTTCTGACTTATTTTTGTAAAACGTTGGTCTATCATTACAGAAACTTATATCAATTACGAAAAATTTATTCGTTACAATACAACTTAAATAAAATGATAAAAACCCTGAAAAAATTCCAATTGGAATGTTTTCCAATTGGAATTCGAAGGTTTTTATTATTTTATTTGACTTGCATTAAAGGGAATGAATTTTTCATATTAAATACAAGTTATTGTAATGATAGTCCAACTTTTTACAAAATATAAGTGAGAAATATTGAAAAAAAATGCTAAATTTGATGTCGCATATCTCCATAACTATTGATATTAAGGTCATAATAGCTTGAACATTTTCAACTCATAATCAAGGCAGGAATATAGTCCTGCGAAGTTATTAATGTTTTCCAAATAACCCTGTACACACCCAAACGGCCGTATTCTGAAATAAGTAATATTTAATTTCTGGATCTTGATAGTTATTGTATAACATTGTAATGCTGCCAATTTTGATGTTTTAAGTATGACAGGTTTGAAATTAATGAATTCAATCAATCGGAAATCTCTTAAACGTAAACAAACGTTAAGTCATTCACAATTATGAATAATGAATGTTCACTACGTATTAGTTAAGTATTCATTCATCTAATCTAAGGTAAACTGCACACCTTATTTTTTTTAAGAGCCCTGAAAGGCGTTAGTAAATAAATAAATAAACATGAATAATTAGCGAATTTTTGTATCTGGCTCTATGTTAGTTATGGTCAAAATCACAGACCACCAAAATATTATAGACATGAACTAACGTAAATTTCTTGGCACGCAATCTAGTTCCAATAATTTGGTTTTTGTAACCGTGAATTCCGACGAAATTAAGGACGTTACACGAAGTTACGGACGGACAGTGAACGGTACCCACCGCATACCCAGGACCGTTCTAAGAGCAAAAGCTTCCATATCGGTCCTACTCAATCGTCGCCATGTTGACATTTCTTTCAACTTGTTAAGTTGGGTTTTCAGGAAGAGGGCAGGCGTCAATATAAATACGCGTAGGTAAATTCTAAGCGATGTATTTTCTCTTATAAACCCAGACTGTACCTATGGCCTGCCGAATTTCAAGTGATGGTGACGCGCAGGTTCCGCGCGTCCCCTCCCCGCCTGCCGCTGCGGCAGATTTACTTTCTTACACAACTAAATTGAGAGTCCCTGCTCCCCGCTTACGGACGGACAGACAAACAGATAGACAGACATACGGACAGACGGTGAAATTATTACGTTTGATTGTACCGACGATGCGAGCCAAGATGTTCAGATCGCACGACATTAATCGAAGATAGGTATTCCAATAAAAAATTTGCATAATATGTCACTGCAGATGTATCGGTCGTATGGAAACGTTCACATTCGCCCAAGTCCATAAAGCAAAACATAACTCTCGAGCACAATGGTTTTGTTTTTGCTCCACAGGCTCACCAAAAGGCCGGCGCAACACTAAACCTTTATCGGGATTGCAACAGATAATTTCATCAGAAATCAACTTGGAGATGGTGCGGTGACTTGCGCGAGGTAGGTACCCAGCTATGAACTTAAGAAAATAATTTGATTGACTTTACGTCTGAGGTTTTATGAGCGACCTTTCAATACCGCATCGAAAGTGTGTTGCTTGCTTCAAATTTTGAAAGTGGGACGCCCTGTGTCGTCGAATAATCCCAATGCTGATAATTTCAATGTCTGTTTGTCTATCTGTCTGTCTGTCCGTAACTTTCCGTAACGTCGGTAACTTCTTTTATTAAAACATGTTTTTCTTCTTTTTTTCCTTCATTTTTTTTTAACATTTTACTAATTAATACATATTCTTTAGGAACCGACATGTAACAGATCGAGGGTTCGAAAAAATTCGATTTTTATACTAAAAAATCAAGGAATCGGATTTTTTTTATATGTATCCGATATATATGCTTCTGATTTTTATATACATACTTGCTTTTTACTTTATATTATATTTATCTTTATATATTTGTATCTATATGTTAAGTATTTTCTTTTCTCTTTATTTCATTATTATGCTTACATGTTATTGTTTTTTTCTCTTTAAACTATCTATATATTCTGATTATGTACACTTACCTATCTATTGTAAAAGCCCTACAGGGCGTTAATAAATAAATAAATAAAATATATCAAAAATTGGATATATGTATATCAACTTTTTTTCTCCTTTTTTTGCACACGTCGATTACTACAAACTCGAATGAATTATTATTTATTAAATAAATGAATTGCATACTGAAAAAAGTTATAAAAGTTGCTCTTTCTAATGTAGTGTTATGGGTGTTTGTTTCTTTGTGTGAAATAAAGAACGGATTATATGAAACAAATTAAACTAAAAAACAATCATAGTACTTTTAAAAATACAACTACCGCCATCTAGTAACTACCGGAGATATTTAAAAAAAACCTGTAGCATTTTAAAAATACAACTAGCGCCATCTATTAACGACCGCAGAAAGTTTTTTTGGATATATATCAAAAATAAAAATCAAGCCATAAATATCATGATATATATCCGCACCCTGTATAGAACATTAATTTTTTATGCGGTAGCTAGTAAATTTTATAATTCTATAAAAACTTCGCTTACTAGCAATAATTTCTTAAATATCAATTATTACATATATTGGCTATCCGTACCCGGCGCTGCCCGAGATTTAGACTAAATTATAATTTTAAATTAGCATCTTGGCATGGATATGTGTTTCTATTCACCCCATTTTACCCGTAAATATTATGAAATGGTTCAATTATATGATACGTCATAGGTGTCTCGTGTAGAGGGGAAATCTATGATGTTTTGTTTATTTTTACATTTTTTGTGATATGTGAATAAAATTATTATTGCTCTGATAGCTTTTTTGGATTGACCCTGTGTCTTTTGGTCTTCGGTCTAGTTAAGGATATAAACATCTCATTTCTAATTTTTTTATTGTACTGAAATTATTTTATTGTAAACAAAACTCAACAAGAATCTGTTTTAATTATAATTTTAAATATGTGTTTGGGATAGGTACTTGGTACTTGTGTAACGACGTAGGTATGCAAAATTTTGTCCAGTGAGATGTGTAGTGGTGACATGTTTGACGGGGTCTCTAGAGTGCAATTGAACAAAATTTGGGAATCACAGTAGTGGTATAGTAGTAGGTCACGAGTATGCTGACCAGAGCTGGTGAGATAGATGGGTGTGCGTGAAACTTTACTATTGGAACTCACGTTCACGAGCAAAACGTGGTTGGTACATTCTCAAAATAAATGTACATTCGTCAAAACACATGAATCATAGGCCGGGCGGGTCTCTTGTCTCATTAGTAATGTAATCAATTATCTGTACGATATCTAAGTAATACCTTTCAATTTATGATTCAAATAAATCTATAGGTACTAATATTATAAAAAGGAAAGATTTGATTTGTTTGTTTGCATTGAATAGGCTCCGAAACTACTGGTCCGATTTGAAAAATTCTTTCGCATTTAGAATCCTACATTATCCCTGATGAACATAGGCTATAGAATATTTTCAAAAATGTTAGGAATATGTATGAAAACTTCGATAATGCAACCCAACGTGTGAAAAAAATACAAAAAAAAAAATATATCGCGTAACTAACTACCTAACTAACCATCACGCCGTTTCCCTGCAGGGGTAGGCAGAGAGGATTGAACGCCACACTCTTCTATCCTGGCACACCACTTTTGCTTCGGCCACATTCACACATCTTCTCATACACGTTCTACGATTGTTGCGGCTTTTAACAGGGCCATCCTCAAATACTTGTAGTACCTGATCGTGCCAGGTCTTTCGCGGACGCCCTCTGTTCCTGTTGCCTTCAACATTCGCCTCATATATTTTCTTAACCATCCTTTCCTCGTTCATACGTTCCACATGACCAAACCATCTCAGCACTCCTTTCTTTATTCTATCTATCACACTACAGCCAGCATTGCATTCACTTCTAATTTGTTCATTCCTCACTCTATCGACCAAAGATTTTCCACACAAGCGTCTTAGTGACCGCATTTCAACCGCATTCAGTCTACTTTCATTCCTCTTTTGCCAATTCCAGGCTTCACTTCCATACATAAGGGTTGGCACTAGAACGCCATTATGTACCGCTAGTCTTGCTTCTTTTGACAGATTCTTATTGGCCATAATTGCATTTAGTGCACCATTAACTTTGTTTCCCGCAGTTACTCTCCTTTCGATATCATTCTCAGCCTTGCCGTCTCTACTAAACATACTTCCCAAATATACAATCGCGTACGCGTATCGCGTACGCTGCGGAAATTATTGTCAATAGAGCAAAGTGATGTACTATAGTCTTATAAAAGACATTAATATCTAAAAAAAAGTCTGAGATACTATACATCTAAGTATTATAGTTATGTTACAATAACTTATGTTAACATTAAATGGAGTCATTGTTTTTGTGAGAACAGGGAAACCTTTTTTTTCCCTCACAATTATTATTTTTAACTTAATTCTTAACCCGTGCAACGCCGGGTACGACCAGCTAGTAATATATAATTTCGTGTACACATAAACCTTAATAACAATCCTCGTAATGGTTTATTTCGTACCTTGAGGTGTGAAGCTCCGTCCTTCTAACATATAAATTCACGTGTAGGTATATAATTATTAAGAACATAATCGACGAACAATATGTACATGAAATGTTTTAATATTACATACAGTAAATTGCTTAATAATTACTTTTTAAATATAAACTATCAACAAGGAAATTAATTATCGGGTTGCTATGTAGTAGGTCCGATAAATTTTAACGAATCGAATAATAACAAAAAAAAAAAGAAATCTTCAATAAAAAGTATAATTATGTTTTGTTTATTATATGTTCACCATCACCACAATATTACATTTAAACGTAATCTGTAATATTATACCAGCTAGTTAGTGACCTTCACATTTTTCATATGTGCGCTTCAGCGACGTGCAGTTAGTACTTTGGAAAAGGCTGTAGGTACTTGTCAAAAATTGCTAACAAATTAATTGAAATAAAAAAATTGTAATCTCGTAAATTTCCTATTACATTTTTTTTGTATTTTAATATGTACATTCTATTTATCAAATATATATTTAATTACTCTTTTTTTACAATATATACGCCTATGCACAACTTACGCTTAAATCAATTGTACTGATGGCATGCCCCTGGTATTAATTGTTTTATAGCCCAAGTACACGAAATGATTGATATACGATGAGATCAATCTCTGTACCATATACACAAGATAAATTCAGATATCCGTTAAGATTGATAGAAAAAGAGAAAACTCTTGAAAAAAAAAAAAGAGAAAAGAAAAAAAAAAACTATGATAGAAAAAGAAAAAACTTGATATGTACACGATATTCGATTTGATAGCGATCACCTAGAACCATACGTACCTGCAAATATTTATTCTGAAAAGACCAGGCAAGTAGGGGACGTTAAATGATGACCATTTATTTATTTTGTTATTATTATTACATTTGAATTCTTGCTGGGTAGGCTTAAACTTTCCATTTATTAGGGGCATGCAGTGGGAACAAGAAGCATGACTTTTCCTAAGCATATATTTTGAAAAGAAACCGAAATAAGAGATATATCTCATAATATTCCAATCACAATAATTAACATTTTATTCAGATTTTAACATTTCATAATATTCTGCCAGATAAATATTTAATATCTTTATTTTTTTCCCAAATATTCGGTTAAATAAAAGTCATGCTTCTTGTTCCCACAGCAAGCGCCTGCCATTTATGTACATCCGTTAAATTGCAATTCGGAGTCCCTATATCGAAAAAAACTGAAACAAAAGTGTGTTAGTGTCTCATTTAAAATATTAATAACCAATTGAATTTAGCAAATACCCCATTACTGAATGTATTCCTCATTTCAATGTCTCCCTGTCTAACTCTACCCCACACTTCCGCCCTCACTCAACATTTGTTTCTTCTTCTTTTTTTCTTTACAAGTTCTATACAAATTCTATAATTAACGAAACAGTTCACGAGGACTGCGAAAGTCGAGAATTAACTTTCATAGTAATTGATCATTTATGTTCCGTTCGTTTGATCAATGAATTTAAATCTACCCAGTAGCAGTCGAAACGGAATAATCAGTTGCAGGTATTTATGGTGTCTATTCAGACATAGTCTCGTTGTCAAATAAAACTAATTTCAAGCTCCAAGTTTATGTCCAGATCATAATAAATAATTGATTTGTATTTGTATGTATATTTTTTATTATAATATGACTTTCAAAGCTTGTGCTGTATCTTTTCACTCTACATTATTACTTTTTTGTTTTTAAATTTCTATTATATTATGTTTTTCTTATGCTTCTGCTTTTTATGTACTTGCTTTTTAGTTTATATTATATTTATCTTTATATATTTGTATCTGTATTTTAAGTATTTTCTTTTTTCTTTTCGTTTTTTTTCTTCTTTAAACTATATATTCTGTTTCTGTACACTTACCTATCAGTTATAAAAGCCCTATAAGGCGTTAATTAATAAATAAATAAATAAAAATAAAAATAATCTCAACTCGTTTAGATACATAGTCCTTGTTTATTTCAACTAATTCTCCCGAGATGTTTCCGGTCGTATCTGTAGATTCAGAACATCTATGTGGAGTTTTATCGCTACTTAGCCCTTAACTAAGTTATGAGTAGCAAAAATTCCTGGGGTGCTAATGACACGATCAATCGGTAGAATTTAATGTGCGAATTTCGTATTTCAAAATGTGCAATTTATTGGGTGGATTGATTCGATTTTCACAGTTGGCAATTCTGTGTGCCCAATATTTAATGACCGAGTAAGCTCAGGCTGTATGTGATGTGTGTTATCATCCAATTAGAATAGACAAGTACTACTTCTTGAGTGATGCATAATACAGCTATGTAATCGTTACATTATAGTGATGCGCAATCCTTAGTCGGTCAAGAGCGGTTGTCGAAAAATAGAAATGTTTTGAAATGTGTACACGGCCTTTTGATAACCGCCGCGTATGTCAATATTGGCCGAAGTGTGAACTTGTAATACCTGAAATAAAAAGGCAGTGAGTGATATTTCAATAAAAAGGTTTGATGTCTACCGTCTGTCAATATATGCTTAGTAATAAAGTTGAAAAATCTCTAAAGAATGGTTAACCATGATTGATATTCGATTACATTTTTTGACGGCAGTGTTGGTTTATAAGTTTATTAAAAAGCGACAGTTTGATGACTAGAGCTTGAGATATATTTAATTGAAAAGTGATAGTTTGACGTCTAAAAGTAACAGTTTGAAGATTAAAAGCTTGGATATTTTATTGAAAAGTGATAGTTTGAAGACTGAAAGCTTGAGAGATGTTTTATTGAAAAGTGGTAGTTTGAAGACTGAAATCTTGAGGGATATTTTATTGAAAAGAGATAGTTTGAAGACTGAAAGCTTGAGGGATATTTTATTGAAAAGTGATAGTCTGATGACTGAAAGCTTGAGGGATATTTTATTGAAAAGTGATAGTTTGAAGACTGAAAGCTTGAGGGATATTTTATTGAAAAGTGGTAGTTTGAAGACTGAAAGCTTGAGGGATATTTTATTGAAAAGAGATAGTTTGAAGACTGAAAGCTTGAGGGATATTTTATTGAAAAGTGATAGTCTGATGACTGAAAGCTAGAGGGATATTTTATTGAAAAGTGATAGTTTGAAGACTGAAGGCTTGAGGGATATTTTACTGAAAAGTGATAGTTTAAAGACTGAAAGCTTGAGGGATGTTTTACTGAAAAGTGATAGTTTAAAGACTGAAAGCTTGAGGGATGTTTTATTAAAAATAGTTTGAAGTCTGAAAACTTGAAGTTGAAAGCCCTGGGTGCTTACTGTGGCTGTCTTGCAGCCAATATAGGCAGTTAGGCTGCCAGTGATGTTTATGTTTTTTTTTCAATATTTATTTCCTTTGTTACATATATACATATATTTACGTTATAAATGCTGCTTGCCCCTGGTCGGCTATGATGGCCGCGGCGCATCAAAATCATTGGTAATATGTTTGACATACAGCGCGCATGCGCAATGACAGCTGGCAATGGTTAGTATCAAAAAATAAATGGCGAGATGCACTAGATCAATTAAAAATACATATGTAAATTATTTAACTTGTATAAAAAGTAATATTACTGAAGAGGATGCGTTAGCATGGAAAACTTTCTGATCGTTAGAAATAAATAGTGAAATTATCATTTTTTAATATATATAAATACATTATTTTTAAGCGACCTGAATAAAAAGTAACGTCTATAATAATTAAACACATTATTAAATATTATCTATGTATATTAACAATTTGTACATCTTGCAACCTCGCTTTCGTCGATTTCGCAATTTTGTTGCTGTTTTTTTGATATCGGCAAGATGTGCACTACATACATCGTTTTTGTATAGTATAGATATTAAGAAGACACGTTAACCCGGAAAGCTCTCTAGAAACGTTCGATTCGACATGAAACTATTTGTACCGTGATAGAAAATACCCGCATGTATTTTGTACGAAAACTAGTAAAAGTAACTCGTTTTATGCTTTTACTAGTTTAATGCTTTAAAATAGTTTTTTTTTTTATATTTCCTAAGTATTGAATTTTAATAATGTGAAATATTAACACGTGTTGTGGCGCACCCGGTTCGTCCTTAAAACTCATTCTTCGAAGATGAAAATGAAACTTATTACCAAAAAAGGAATGTGATCTGTCCTCCACAAATATATACACATATATACAACCAGAGACTTTTTTCTTATTGGCTTTAAAGTTCCCACGATACCTGCCACTGGCGATACATTATAATTGCGGAGGATCTCGCAGCGGTAATTATGAAAGAGCCTCTAGCATCTATAATTGTTATTTTAGACGCTAGAGGCTTTTATAGAGGTCTGTGTCTCCGATAACATTATGGGATCCCGCATTCTTTGCGCTTATTAAAAAAAATTGTTGCACTGTTTCTTTATTTCTCCGTGAATATTACGAAGGACTTGAATAGTTGTGATGATGGTCGCGCTTTGCAATCTGGGAAGACATTTAAATATTCAATTCAATTCAATTTCAATTCAATTTATTTATTGATAAAATGTATATTACAAACAAAATGTTTAAGGCATACATATTATGAGGTATATATCAAAATAAAATAATAAATTAAAAATAACATAAAATCTGGTCAAAGGTGTAGGAGAATCCCGCTTCGGAAAACCCCCTCAGACACATGGAATATATCAATACCCAAAGCGATTTTGTTCAGCATAGCTGTGGCTCTTCCAACAGGCATAACCATCGGCAGGTTGGTCTTGTATATTGGAATGTGAAACCATCTATGCTGACGATGTCTAATGTAATTATCAGGAACATACAAACCAATGCTCTGTATAATTTCAGGATTATCGATCATACCGCGCAACAATCGATAAAAATGTGTAATCAAATACACATTCCTTCTAGTCTCTAGACTATTGTAGCCTGCATACCCTGGAGAAACTCGGTTGGGTAAAGCCAAGGATAATGCCCGTACTCTCTCTTGTAGAGATATCTCAGAAACTTCTTTTGGACTTTTTCCACCATAAGATACTGATTGAAAAACACAGCAAAACTGTTGCGATAGAAACTGTACACGGAACACTCTACTTACAATAATACTGCGGCCTACTCGATAAAAGAGGTAAGCTTACTTACTTACTTACCATCACGCCGTTTCTCCGTGGGGGGTAGGCAGAGAGGATAGAGCGCTCTTCTGTCATGACATACAACTCTCGCCTCTTCCACATTCATACATCTTGGCATGCAAGCTCGCCGGTTGTTAAGGCTTCTAATGGGACCATCTTCAAGTATCTGGTTAATTTGTTCATGCCACGTCTTCCGCAGTCGCCCTCTCTCTCTGGCGCCATCAACACTTGCATTAAATATCTTTCTTAACATTCTTTCCTCATTCATTCGCTAAACATACCCAAACCATCTGAGCGATTCTTTTTTAATTCTATTAATTATGCTACGATCAGCTTTACATTCATTCCTAATATCTTCATTCTTTACTCAATCATACATGGATTTGCCACACATACGTCTCATCTTCACTGCATTTAATCTACTTTCGTTCCTCTTTTGCCAGCTCCAGGCTTCAAGTTCATACATCAGAGCTCCATTATGTACCTACCGCTAGTTTTGCCTCGGTAGACATATTTCTATTAGAAACTATTCCGTTCAAAGCACCGTTCACCCTATTCCCCGCATTCACTCTCCTCTCGATATCTTTCTCAACATTCCCTCTTCTATCGAACATACTTCCCAAGTACACAAACTCATCTACCTGTTCCAAACATTCATTACCTACTAGAATTTCACACGTTGTCTTACTTTCATCTTTCTCGAATACCATCACTTTTGACTTGTTTACGTTCATAATAAGGTCACATTCCTTGCATACACCATACATCCTACTTACTAGACTTTGTAAGTTCTGTTCGCTATTTGCCATTAATACTGCATCATACGCGTACAGTAAACAGCATACAATCAAATCACTCATTTTCGCTCCTACATTCATACATTCCAGTTCTTTCACACAATTATCCATATACAAGTTGAACAGCCATGGAGACATTACGCAACCCTGTTTGACACCTTTTGTAATATCAAACCATGGTGTGAATGATCCATTGATTCTTACACATGCAGTACTTCCTTCGTAAAGGGATGCAATTGCGTGTATAAGTTTACTATTCACATTGTAACCAGAGAGACCTTCTATAACCTTCCTCTTATAAGCTATTTATAACATATAGACAAGATTGATGTGCTGATGATATAAGATAAAATAAGCAGATACGATATATGTACTTATAGATAAGAAAATTATAGATGACTTTATTTTTTAAAATAATCAAAGTCAATCAATCATTTTTTTATCTTCGCTTTAAAAAACTATCGTAATATTAGCAATTTGTAAGACTTTTAAATTTAATTTGTAAATAAATCAAAATCGAGCAGGAATATGCCAAATTTGTAAAAGTATACAAATAATTTATTGCTTTCTTAACACAAATAAATTACTATCTTTGTTTTCATTCGCTAAACGGCAGAGTGATGTATCTCCCGCTGGTTATTTAAGCTTATAATTCTAATACTGATAATATCTCGTGGAAGATCACTGAATCGCAATATTAATGGTATATTGTTGGGTAATATCCTAATAGAAAATCACAGTTGATTAATAGACACGCAAGGGTCAGCCGTAAACCTAAATGAATTTACAAATCGACAAACTAAACATTTATGCGGTGCATGAATCATTTTAGTAGTTTAATAAAATAGAAAGAGCACTTTAAGTATTTCAAAGCATTTAATACACGAAAATTTATTATTCTTATATTTCACTGAAACACGCCGAAATAAACGTATGTTTTAAAGAAAGAAAAAAGTCGTAAGAAATCAAGTCATCGTAAATGATTTATTAAAAGCGAATCTCAGCGTTCACATAAGTTTTCTTAATGTGATCTTTAAAAACACTTTTCGATCGAATTCTTGTTGAAAAATATGGAACAAACTAAACAGCGTGTTATTTTTGATAGCTACTAGGATAATTCAGAGGTATATATTATGACGATAGTGGAAGTAGTCCTCTGTTGGACCCAGAAATCCCAGAAGGAATATCATGACGCCAGAGGGCACTGCGAGAGAGTTTTAAGTTTCTTTATTTCTCCCTTATAGTTTCCTTATTTTCTTCGTTCTTTCAGTCATTTTGCTTGAATACATTTTTTTTATAATTTATAGAAATTAACATTGCATACACCACTTTTTTATTGAAAAAATCCAACACGTTTCAAAGCCAATGGCTTCTTCATCAGGATAACAAATGTACAAAATTAAATTTAAAAATCGAAGTATAGATAATCAAAATATCAAAAAGTTATATATGGAAAATGAATAATAATAAAGTTAAGTATACTAATATACGAGTACTATACTATACTACTATATACTTGTACATATGTTATCCTGATGAAGAAGCCATTGGCTTTGAAACATGTTAAATTTTTTTCAAAAAAAAAGTGGTGTATACAAAATTAATTTCTATAAATTATAATTATAATGTCACCACAAAATAATTTTGCTGTGTTTGAAAGGTAATATTTAAAAAAAATTTAATATGTGGTACAAATACAATTCTTATATATTTACATAGCAAATTGACTTTTTTTTAATACTCTGTAGTCATGTAGAACTCTTCAATGAAGAGAAGCTCTTAGGTCTGATGAGGGAGCCTCAGTTCTTATTTTATATATAGGTACATATGCGAGTCATTTGATAGGTACATATTTCCACCTTTACCTTTACCGGTAAAAGTGAGGCCGAGTCGGAACGTGAGTCCTCGAGGTTCCTACTATTTTGAGGATTTCCTTCGGCCTTCCTTGGATTTTAATCGCTTTATATTCTACTTTTGGTCTCCGCAAAGCATAGGCTACATTTCACTCCTCTCTCTTAACCGCATCTCCTCCCCGAGATATTTTATATGCAATATTGAGGAAAAAATGCAAACTTTGTGTCGCACATCTCCATAACTATGCAATATTTTTGATTTTATTTTTGCGTATTATTTTTGAGGATTTTTTGATATTTGAGATATTTTCTATGCAATATTGAGGAAAAAATGCAAACTTGATGTCGCATATCTCCATAACTATTGATATTAAGTCACGATAGCTTGAATATTTTCGACTCATAATCAAGTCAGAAATATAGTCCTGCGAGGTTATTAATGTTTTCCAAATAACCCTGTATACATATACACCATTTAACATTCGAGTCACTTTAAAGCGAGAAACATACAAATTTTTATTTTCTTACGTCAATATTATTTTTTCTGCGGGCAGTTACATTTTTTGAGGTTTAATATGTCAATCTCGCAAGCATCCACGGCGACAGATCTTCTATACATATTATGATTGCTTCAAAAACGCAGTATGCAGTGCGTGGTTTTGCCATTACCAGTTTCAAAATATAACTAAATGCAATGAAAAGCAATAGACAATGCGCGATAGCCAAAGAGGTTATGATACAGCGATAGCTAATTGCAGACACTGAAAGCGACGCAGTGGCCACTATCGGCCGCCCAACGGCCAGAACAGCCGACAGAAAATTGCAGACCGCGTAGGTTCTAATGCGCAGCGGCCGGCATAGCCCAGGGCCTAGCAACAAGCTATCGGCGAGATTAAATGAGAATTTATTCACGTGTTTAAAAATGGGGGAATTGTCGTATATGTACATATCTATTGTTAATCTACAAATCCCAAGGTTACATACCACGTATGGACAAAGAAGCTTTTGGACCCAAATTACTTAATTGCATGCTTGATGAATTAAAACAATCCGGGCTAACCACAATTTGCAACCCTAACATAAAATACAAAATACATTGGATCCGAAACAAGGGGAGAGCTAAAATAGGCACACTTACACAAACACACTAACACAATATAGCCTCATATATATGATATATTTTCTATTATGTTACTTTGAACACTTTATTATCTATTTACTATGTTTTGAACCTACACAATATTGTAAACTATGCCTGTCTCAACACAGATATTTCTAGTGAGACAGGCACAGTCCAAACAAAATTTTATACATAAAATTAAATAGATATAAATAAATAAAAAAATAAAAAAAATATAATCATCAGTGTAAGACATTAGATTAAATAAGTAAGATATAGATAAATAAACATTAGATTAAGTAAATAAGATATACACAAGGAAACGTTAAATTAAGTAATAAAAATTAAAAATTAAAAAGGTATTGTAATAACATTTAAAAGTATGTATATAGTATATATTGATTGTTTTTGGTAAGATTTTTTCATTACGTTATTGTAATTGTTTTTTGTAGAAGATTTTTCAATTAAGTTTTGTAATTTATATAATTTTTTTCCGTCTTCACAGTAATTATTCAGAGGTTTTGCAAAACTATAGAACTTTCCCCCCACGCCCTTTTTTAAAATTTATTTTTAACTATATCTGATACCCGAGCAAAACTAGATAGGGACAACTAGTATTTTTATAAATTAGATTTATAATGAGCATGATGTAAAGTTTTTTCCATGAAATTGATTCTCAGTATGTTTAATTAAACCCATTTTTTATAGAACTCGCCCTACTCTTCAATATTATAATACACAATATGTAAAAGGAGCTTCCGCGTCTGTGGAAATATACGGTTTTCTAAAAACGTGAAATTGTTTTGAAGTTGCAGGATGAATGTTGATGTGGTATGACGAAGAATAGAATATTCTCGATTGACCGGCAGAATTATAAATGACGCATTCCGTAAAAATGTTATTATTAAACTAACATAAGGATGAGCTTTTAAAAATATGCGTTAGCAACATTTCGGATTATAATTAGCTTGATGTTAAGCTGTTAAAGTTTTATTGGTAATAAATAAATGAAATAATTGGACAATAATATTGTTTCGTTTATGCTGAATTTTATTGACAATAAAATCTGGTTAATAATTTAATATAAGCTCTGTTCTGTTTGATAGGATTTGCACACAGTTCGGATGTGAGGTCCGAACCATACCTAGGTCATTCATTCTAAGCTATCTTTAAATAATACCTTACACCGCAGATGCCCTCAGGTCATGGCATTGACATTACGTTTTTTGTCGATGTTCTCACAGGTACTAAGGAATAATGAATGATTAAAACACTAATAGACGAAGAGTTTATAAATAATATATTAGGCGTGATTTTTCAATATTTAATACTCAATTGGTTATGTGCCTGTGTTTGTCAAACAATAGAGTTATAATGTTTTCATTTAATAATTAAATTTATAGAGACGTATGATATTACGTAAGAACTATGTGAAAGCTCGTCCAGTATCCAACTATAGAAACTTAAGCAAATTAAAAAAAATTGCGATATGAGTGTAATTGATAGTTTCATAAAAGCTTGTTGGTCCAGTGGTTCAGACGCTTGCCAGTGATGACTGGTTCGAGCCTCATTCCGACCAGCAAGTTAGTCCTATTTTTCACAGCACATGCGTCTGACTTACTTGGAAAAATAGTAAAAATATTAACACGTTTTTCAAATTAGTATTGAGAGTATTTTATTCAAGTGACACACCTGTGCAACTTCGAAAAATTTATTTCAAATTTTAATAAAAATACTTCAAATTGATCTGAATACCTTCTAACTTACTTAAAAATTACAACATACACATCTCATTTTTTTGCGCTTTTTGTTTAAAAATATTAGGTCCTTACATATGAAATTGGCGTTTAGTTTGGGAGGAACATAAAGCCGATTTTTTTTTATTATAATATATTTATTTAATCAAAGTATGTACCATTGCTATCTATGCACTTTTGTCATCTCATAGGTAGTTCATCGATCCCTTTACTAAAAAAACCATTCGGACGGGAATCAATAAAATCTTTGAAGGCGGTTTGGACTGCCCCATCGGAGTTGAATTTTTTCCTTTGCAAGAAGTTATCCAAATTTCGAAAAAAATGGTAATCTGTTGGGGCAAGGTCCGGAGAGTACGGTGGATGTCTTAGACATTCCAATTGAAGCTCCTCTAATTTGGTAGCCGTCTGTTGTGCAGTGTGTGGTCTAGCGTTATCATGAAGCAGCAGTGGCCTAGAGCGATTAACCAGCCTCGGTTGTTTAGCAGCTAGCTTTTCCATCATGGTTTGCAGTTGCTGACAATAGACATCTGCCGTAATCGTCTGGCCAGATTTATGAAAGCTGTAGTGAACGACACCAGCACTAGTCCACCAAACGCTCACAAGTAACTTTTTTGGAGTCAATTTTCGCTTGGGGCATGGTTTGGCTGGTTCGGCAGGATTCAGCCATTGCGATGAGCGCTTCCGATTATCGTACAGGATCCACTTTTCAACACAGGTAATGATTCGATTTAAAATCCCTTCATTATTGTGCCGGTTGAGTAATGCAACGCAGCAGTCAACGCGCGTTTGTTGATTTGCTTCACTCAATTCGTGAGGTACCCACCATTCAAGCTTTTTCACCTTACCAATTTGCTTCAAGTGGATTAAAACAGTTGTATCACCAACACCGCAGCCTGCAGCTAACTCGGATGTGTTTTGTGATGGATCCGCTTCCACAATAGCCTTCAATTCTTCATTATCAACTTTGGTCTCCGGCCGTCCACGGGGCTTGTTCTGCAGGTCGAAATTTCCAGAACGAAAACGTTGGAACCAAAAACGCACTGTGTTTTCTTTTGCGGCACCGTCGCCATACACATCATTAATCCTTCGAGCCGTTTCTGCAGCACTGGTGCCACGGTGGAACTCGTACTCGTAAATAACGCGATATTTCAAGTTTTTCATTTTGGAAACTGAGTGACGCAAAGAAAAAAACAATTAAGGAAAAAACAAATGAATTATAATTTTCAAAACACAAATACATGAGTAAATAGCTGTATAAATTTGGATTTGGAATTCCTAACCAAAGAGAAGATATTTGAGATCAAATTTGCCAGTACGGCAAAACGCCAATTTCATATGTAAGGACCTAATATTAAAAAGTTTGAAAAAACTCCATTCAAATATGAAAAACTTCTTTTGATGCCATCCTAATGATTGATTTAATTTACAATTTAAAAAATATGAGAATATTTCTTTTAAATAAATAATATTCAACATCTATCTAAATA
The DNA here is from genome assembly GCA_016648135.1 of Agrypnia vestita. Taxonomy (NCBI): domain Eukaryota; kingdom Metazoa; phylum Arthropoda; class Insecta; order Trichoptera; family Phryganeidae; genus Agrypnia; species Agrypnia vestita. The sequence goes on along the minus strand of JADDOH010006578.1, from coordinate 52,278 downwards.
TAATAATTTCATTGTCTGTCCATCGGTCCGTATCGTCCATAACTTGCTGTAATTAAAACATTATATAATTAGACTGACACGCAATCAGCGGGCGGCTCAGACAGCCCGGAAGGGTCGCTACACCAAATTAGAGTCTTGACATTTTTATCCTACTTTTTTTAAAATTATATTTTGTTTTAGGTTTAAACGAACGAAATCAAATTAAAAAACAAATGTTTTGCTATTCGCGAATTTTCAGCTTCAAAATCCTACAATTATTATGTCCCGTGATATTTCACGGGTTTTGTTTCACATTTTCAAAAATGTAAAACAATAATGAAAAATATTTTTCCAATTATTACCACTGGGACTTGAACCCAAATCTACGGCTTGTTGGTGGACTGCTCTTACAAAAAGAACAAAATTACAACAGAAACTATTAATATGCTATATCAATAAGATGGATATCGTTTTGTTGTCTCATTATAAGTTGTATTGTTATAAGTTATATAAAAACAATGTTTTTTTGATTTATTTATAAATAAGTAATGTACTTATGTGACTGAGGATGAACTTTTTTTTAAAATAAGCTTTTCACAGTGCACGAAACACAGTTGAAGCGCCCCAGCTAATCGCCAGCCCAAGAATAGATCTACTAATGACGCGGAAATTCTCTCGAAAGATTGATCGGACGATATGACGTTGTATTTATTTTTTCCTAAAACGATCGTGATTTGCGAATAAATAGCAGTCGATATGAAATTTGACTACCGTATTATTAAACCGAGATTAATATAAAAATAATTATACTGGTCTTCGCAGAATTAGGCTCGGCTATTTCTAGGCGTTGGAACCCGAGTCAGCGGCGTAACCACGACAATACGATGCGCTGGGGCTCATTGTTCTTTTCGGGCTTTATTTGTTCAGTGGATGTCGGCTATCATGTTTGGTTTGGGTATCGTTTTTTTACTGCTGCCTGGAAAACCTCGAAAAAAAATTAGACTTGCCAACTATTGCTTCAGTCACGATGCTCTCTTTATTCTAGTGCCTTATTGCGATTTCCAGCGACCATTTCCTGAAATATACGTGTTACTTTTTTGAGCGACTCATTACATGTTGAAGGTATCTAAATTTTCAGACTTTTATTGTTCTAAATACCAGGGACGTGCATTGCATTGAAGCATGACATTTACATTTACATTGACATTGCAGCATGACATTGGCATACGAGTGTTAATTTAAAAGAAAATCGAATTAAAAGATAATTCTTGTAATATTCCTATCACAAATATTATCATATTATTTATATTTTGATAAATCATAAAATTCTGTCACATAAATATTTCATTTCGACGTATTTTTTCAAAAATATACCTAGGTCTACATAAAAGTCGTGCTTCAATGTAACACTGCACGTGCCTGCTAGATACTTCATTTTCTTTTCTTTTTCATCATTACCATAATATCTTCGTTCGTAACTCCATCCTTCATGCATATTTTAAGTAGTATTCTATAGATCCACTTCTATAATGCTTCAAGTCGCTTTATCATTTATTCAGTAGTTAAGTGTCCATGCTTTCAATATCTCAATGCATTCGATTTCCACAGAAGTATCTCCTCTTTCTTTTACAATACAAATTAACTATACATCAGAGATTCAGTAAATTCTAGCAATATCAAAAGGTATATGCTGTATAAAACTTTAGCTTCGATACTTTTGCGACTATTGATTCTTTTCCTAGCGCTTATTATAAGTAAATATCCGTATAATACGGACAAATATATTTTAAATACACCACAATAAGATATTAAATTTTATTTCTTATGTGTATGGTGAAAAAAATCTAAAAAAATATCGATATACAGGGTTATTTGGAAAACATTAATAACCTCGCAGGACTATATTCCTGCTATGATTATGAGTTGAAAATGTTCAAGCTATCATGACCTAACATCAATAGTTATGGAGATGTGCGACATTAAAGTTTGCATATTTTTTTCAATATTTCTGACTTATTTTTTGTAAAACGTTGGACTATCATTACAGTAGTTTATATCGAATATGAAGAATTTATTTCGTTTAATACAAGTCAAATAAAAAAATAAAAACCTTCGGATTCCAATTGGAAATTTTTCAGGGGTTTTATCATTTTATTTATGTATCTTGTATTGAAACAAATGAATTTTTCGTAATCGATATAAGTTACTGTAAGGATAGTCCAACGTTTTACAAAAAATAAGTCAGAAATATTGGAAAAAATGCAAACTTTGATGTCTCATATCTGCATAACTATTGATCATGTACTGATATGGTCATGATAGCTTGAACATTTTGGACTCATAATCACGGCAGAAATATAGTCCTGCGATGTTATTAATGTTTTCCAAATAACTACATTAGAAACTACATTATCGTTGTGAAGCGGCCACGCGATGCATCACGTGTCATCGCTTCTAAAAACGTTAATTTTTGTTGAGTTCTTTATTACGATAGGCTCTTAAAACTGTTGCATATATAGATATTATATATAGAATATAACATATCAAGTTTGTTCTTACTATTTGATGGATAAAATTGCAGAGTTTTAAATAAATAAATAAATAAACTTTATTCCAGTATGTGGGGAAGATTGTGCAATCCTACACATTCCATATAAGACATTTTAAATATTCTGATATATTTTTATACATTGCGCAACATTTATTGTGGTGTACCGTAATCAGAGATGTGCAAAATAGTTTATTAAAAGTATTTAAATTCAAAATGAAAATACATTGTTACTTTTATATTTTAAATGAAAATACAAAATAGTTTTAAAGAAAACTATTTAAATACAAAATGAAAAATACGTATTTTCAAAGTACCTTTATTCAAATAAAATACCTTTAGTTAGTTAAGATTTTTGCAAGTCATTTATTTCGCTGATTTATATACTAATATTTCTTCAAACAGTTCATCTTTCATTATCCGTCAATGCGGTCTCATTATCATTCCACCAAATGAAAATGGTCGTTCAACAAGAGCAGAACTTAATTAATAAGTATTATATATATATATATATATATATATATATATAAGTATATTTAAGAAAAAGTTTTTTCACAGTAGGATTTCGTTCAAGGAATTTAATCTCTTGTCATTATCTTTAAATATTGTTGTGTTCCCAGATCTATTGTAATGTTATGACATTATAACTAGCTACAGAAGAGAGTTGGTCTCAATATTGGCAACACTTACGATGGGTGCGTTCATAAAAAAAGGAATTTTCGATGAAATTAAATGTGTAAAAAGTACGAAGTATGAAATAAAAAATTAAAGATAAGCATTTTGCATTTTTCAAATACCAAATATGTTTTTTAAAGTATTTTAAATAAAAGGTATTTCAAATACAAAATAAAAATAGTTTTTTTTTATTTCAAGTAATTCACTTCCCTGACTGTAATACCACTTCCCCTCTTAATACACATAATAATACTCTACAAAACATATATGGAAGCCCCCTTTTTCCACAAAGCATTCTCTCAATGCAATGGGGGTCAATTTTTTACTTACGCCACTGGCCCGAGTCATCCAAAAACAACGTGTCCTTCAACTTTGACATTTCTAACGGTGACTCAAGTTCCCGGAGTGGACTGCGAGCAGGCTCAAGTGATGGTTTGAGGCAGAAGAGTGCGTTCATGTGAATATTTGGCGCGATGCATTAATTATACCTACACAGATTACAACAGATTTGGTGTTTCTTGACATTTGAAGACCCCATGGCAAGAAGTTGTTAACTAACATTCAAGTCGTTTTGAGATAATTAGACATTTGCATTTCGCCTTTGAAAAATATCTTTTATTGCTAATTCAAGATTAATTTTTATTGATTTATGTCACTAAAATATCAATAAAGTATTTATAAAGTAAAAAAACGCATTTATGTACAAAAATATAATAATTTTCCCTACAAAAATGTAGTTAAAAACCCTTTTTTCGCCTCTGGAACTCATTTTTAATAGAATAACACCTTTTTAAAATTGGTAAAACACGAACATCAAACAACCCTTCAAATGCTATCCGTTTTTACCATCCATTATCCGAAATTACAAAACACCTGGCATGTTAATTAATAATACAAAACATGGTATGTACCATTTAAAATTATCGAAAAATAATATATAAGTACACATTATAATAGTCTTCAAATAAAAACAAATATATGACAGTACTGCCAGAGTAAAATTTATATGAACCATAAATATTCCAATCAAATTAAAAGGCGTGTTAATTTCAGAATGATGGCATGAACATGTTACTATTGAAGATAACAAGTTCTTTCCATTAGTAACTGATTTGATTTTTATGAAAAAGTGTAGTTAACATGTTCATCCCTATGATTTGAACATGTTCTAATTATTTTGAAGTTCTGAACTTATTTACAATGGAAAGAGAGTACAATATTTAGTTTAGACGGCTAATTAACTCATTTTTGACAAAAATGTTAGTTAACAACTTCTTGCCATGGGGTCTTCATTTGTTTATCTGGGGATACACATTGTACATCACTAATTCTTCAGGTGTTTTAGTAATTAGCATTACATTATTGTATTAGAATGTTAAAATAATGCGTTAAGCAACGTGTTTAATGTCTCTATAACTTGACCGAGCTGTGCTTAAGGAGACAGGCTCATCTGTCATCTCCATCAGTGGAATCTAAAAAATAACAATTTTAAACAATTATCATAAATTCATTAATTAATTTAATATATTAAAATGTAATTCAACGACTCTCAGGAACATGTTCTAGGGCTAGTTTGTGGTAATATCGAACAGTAATAAATTAAATAAAAAATGTACTTAAAACAACAATATATACGAGTATATAATTATGTATGTACTCGTAATATGATTATAATTATCCTTTTTTGGATTTTCATAAAAATATACCAACTAAAATATAAAAATGTCCTTAGGTTTTCACGGCCGTTCAGAATCTTCTGTATATAGGTTTCTGGGATATTCTGCCGTGTATATGTGACCTCTCTGACCAACGTTTCGGATCCCATTGCAGGGTCCATCAGCCCTGATGGACCCTGCAATGAGATACACATTAAATATAAAACAATACAAGAAAAAACAAAATATATTTAATGAAGCAAAATTTTCGTTAGCATTTATTTAAATATAAAAGGAGAAAATACCAAAAATTATACTTTTTTTCTGGTTTAACAATATTACTAAGGATGTGATCACTAGAGATCCATTTTTTTGTTACGGCACTCGAAGGATGTGTTGTGTATCAACATACTCGGACAAAACTGTAATATATCAAATAATTCATAATTCATGTTTTCACGACTTTTCAGAATCGTCTGATCAGTTTGTCCCTGAAGATTCGTTTTCAGCGGATATCGGTGCACAACACATTCGTGCTGTGACCTATAATTAAGAAGATCTTTACGTCCATGTAATGTTTCTATCTTAATATTTACCTTAAATCAGAGTACGTCGCAACTGGCAAAACAAAATTTTGTGAATATTAAGATAGTTCGAACAGTTGACTGCATTTGAGAATAAGCTTGATTATAATTGGAAGATAATAAATAGGCTTTATTTTGCTTAACTTAGCATTGTGAACAGGATGAAGAAAGGGTGATAATGGGTTGTGAAATAAATCAGTTAGGAAAGGATGATAGGTAAGATTTATGTATGTGTAACGCATTGTAAAGTATTGATGGCACTAGAAATAGAGGACGTCCATAATAGATGACTTTACCAGGTAAACTAGATAAAAAAAGATGTATGAATGTGGATGAGGCGATATTTGCGCTCTCAAATTCATGTCTTTCACCTATTTTTCTAATAAATCCATAAAATTCACATACAAATCTCACAGAAAAATAGATGAAATACATTAATTTGAGAATGTAGGTAAATACTAAACATGCGATATCAATGCGAATCATTGAAAAGTCAGTGCTGTTTTTGATTCTATACGACTCACACTTCTACAACACGTGTACATTTATCTTAAGGGCTCTCATCCTATAGACACGAACCATTACCCATTATCTGATTAGATTTTCATTTCTATTGTTATTATTTTACGTGTCTTTTCTAAATATACATATATTTATTATTCTAATGACGAGTTTTATTATTCTGTTATTCATTTAGAGTTATTTAGAAATGGAGAAATAAATTGTATTTTTGAATCTTTAAATATTAAATATGAACCGAAATCGAATCCCTCCGAGACCGGGAGACAAGACATTTGATCTCTCGTATAAAAATGTACCCGGATGTACATTGGAATTTTAAACCATCACGTTGGTCTATGATATTTTAAATTGATAAAATTTGTATTATATTTATAATGCCAGCTTTCCTGGTCGAAGCTCGTTCTGAGAAAAAAAATATTTTACCCTATTTGAGTATAAGGCGTTTACCTTATAATAATAGAGCGGCGAAGAAGATTGGTTTAGGCAGTATTACACAGCAAGAAGAAGAAGAGAAGAAGAGATCCTCGTAGTCTAGTCGGGCATGACACGGTGTGCCATACGAGTGGTTCCGAGTTCGATTCCCGTTGAGGTCACAATATTGTAACGAGGCTAAAAAAATAATCACGCACTTCTGTCAAGTGACAGTTGTATGAAGTTGGCACAATACTACCGAAGGATCTGGAATTACCTCCAACTTTAGAGAGACGTCTGTAACGTTCCAGGAACATCTGGAATTCACGAGAACTTGCGAGTAAACACTGGAAATATCTGGATAACAGCATTAGCCAATATAAATACGATACACGGGAGTAAGGAATGAGTTTTTTTGGGCGCCCGCATCTGACAGCGATAATAGAAGCGAAGGTAGCCGCAAGTCGCGAGTCGCCAGGACGGCCAGGTGAGCCGTAATTCAACAGCGAAGATTCCGCAAAGTTCTTATGTAACGAGATAAACCGAAGCGAAATTAATAAGTGCGGAAATTGGATGAAATATTCTAGTGAAAAGTGAATAAAGTGTCAAAGCGAATATAAAGTGTCTATTTACGAGTGATAAATTTGCGAAATAGTTTTATTTAAGGAATAGCGTTACATTTAATAGTGATAAGTGACTTTGTACGTTAGTTTAATTAATTAATCGGTATTCAATAAATCCTGTATCAAATCCTAGCGTTTTCGTTAATTCCTCCACGTAAATCCGCCACGATACATGACAATATATTACAGTGATTTAATATAGCCTGAGTGCTTTTGTGATTTGTTTTGCTACAGTAGTAACTGAACCTGTTTCCTGTTGTAGCGTTTAAAATTAACCAAAATAAACACTACTATACTATATGTATAGAACAGACTATACTATATGTATAGAAATTCAGAATACGTGTCTGCCACCAGTGCATTCTGACCGCACCGACATGGAGCAGTAACACAGACTTGAAAGAAAATTGTGTCAAAACTGGCGACAACACAAAGGGCCATGGAAAGAGGAATCTCCTCGAGGTACTGGAAAACATTTTTTTTTATATATATACTTATTCATTTTTTGATACTTATTACATTGTAGATATGCCAAACTGCACAGCAGTTTTACGGCATGGTTGCCTTCAATATTTGACAATAATTTTTATTTTATAATGAAGATAGTAGGTCATTATCGAGTGTTGCATGTTTTTTTACAAAATGATACATGATATGTAATTATAGATTAATGTAAGATTAGGTACATAGCTTTAATATATATTCTTTTAGCTTGTACTTTTTTGAAGCCAATGGAGTTTTTTTGTCTTGCATCATCTCAAAGAATTTTTTATCTAATTTATTAAAGATTCTTGGCACAATATAATCTCTTTTTCTTTCGCCATACAAGTTGATAGTGATTGGTATTCTCATTGTTCATCCTGTCGATCTGGTTGCATAGTTATGGTGCGTGTCAGTGTGTATATTAATTTAATTTATCATTTCTTCTAGTATTATATTATATTTTAGTTTTTGGTCAATTGGTAATATTTTGCATACTTTGAATAATTTGTTATAATCATCCTTGTACATACATTTAGTTCTATTATCTACCATAAGTTGTAGGAATCTTAATTGTAACTGTTTGATTTTATTAATGTATGTTTATAGGTAAGACCATAACTGCTCACGCCATAACTGATAACCGAGTCAACCATCGCGAAGTAAAAATAGTACAGTGTGCCCCGAGAGCTACACAGTCTTAGCACGTGAAATGCACTTAGCATGGATCTCAGTTTTTTACAAATATTATCAATATGTTGTTTCCAATTAAAGTATTTATCAACTACTAAACCTAAATAAGTATATAAGTATACATCGAGTGGTTGAGAAGAAAATACATGGTTGCCGACACTGCGCAAAACTGTACTGACGTGTTGTATATGCTATGTACGACAATTGATATGTCTGATGACTTATGTTGAAGGAAAGCTTCACCGGGCAGAGCCGGGTATTGTGGAAAGCGAGGAAGCAGCGAACGCCGACAGACTAAAAACAAGTAGTTGCTCTATAAATTAATTATCCAGGTACCTAAATTATAGAATATCAAATATTACTAACCTTCGGAAGAGTGAAGAGTTTTCAGTAAAAATATCTAAATATTTGTGACAAACCTAGGTAAATTTATGTAATGCTGAAATTATAGCACTAAAAATGTAGTGTACTGTTAATAAATTTCAGAAGATAGTTTTATGAAAAAGTGTCTTAATATTTATGGCGTTATTTTATAATAAAATTTAGGGAAATAAATAAAATAACTAACCCATAAAAACCAAGTTTTTATTATACTCCCTTTCTCATTTACTAGTGGAAACAGGTTGGGCTCGAGTCGGGTGACGCTACGAAACCGAGTAAAAAATTTCGAAAAATCCAAAATTATACCATAATTATTAATTTTTTTGAACGAAAATTTATTAGATCATTTTCATCGTCGCGACGAGTCTGTCTGCAAAGTTTCAGCTCGATTGGATCACGGGAAAAGTGTTAAAAATCGATCCAAATTTTTTTCGACAAACAAGCAAAAGCAGACGCTACGAGTTAAAAGAAAGGGAGTAAAACTGGTTAATTTTTGTACTGCCATTTTCGTAAAAATTTCACCTTAAGGGTGCAAAGGGTGAATACAAGAATACAGTCAAAATATAAAAGAGCATTCAATCAATTTCAATTGAATAACACAAATTACGGAAATATCCGCTTTATTGGCGAATGAAAACAGCGGTAATCATAAAGCAATAAATTACATTGGCAGCACCACTCTATAATCATTGTTTTCTGTGCTCATAGACGTACGTTTATTCTTTAAAAGGCTGTTAAATCATTTTTAATTAAATACAATTTGCTTAAATCTGTTTCACAAAGCCTCGAGTCCAATCCGGACCTGCGCACTTCTCGTACATACATTTCTTAATCGAACACAAAATTAATTTGCTAATGAATCGGATTTATCAAATTAATAAGAGTTCAGCCATAGTTTTGTACAAACCGGATAAGTATATCAGCTCTGCTAACGCCAGTCACACAAAGTTTAACCAGCCCATTGACATGGTTTTCAAACATTGTTGCATTAAATTTTTTTTATCTTTCCGGTTGGAAAATATATGGTTTAGAAAGCATTTTAACATAGAATATGCCTATTTAGTGGGTACCTTAGTAGTAGTAAAATTTGTCCCGAAATCTGCGTTATAAATAGCGTAGGTTTTGGTTATCCGCCAGAATTTTTTTTATTTTAAATTTAGTTATTTAGATGATTTAGTGAAATTTTTTTAGAACCAGAAAAACATTTTCAAACAGACGAGATTTTCCTTTATTTGATTTTTAACATTTTCCATCTACATAATTGGGTCCGACTCATTTTATTTTTATTTTGGGAAACATACAGTACAATGTAATAAAATTTTTATATAATATCAAAAAATATTCGTTTAGTATGACCAGTGAAGTTTCCTCAAAGCTGGTAAAAAAACTAATTAAAAAACAATGATAAAGAATATGTGCTAAATAATAAATATTTCAAAGATTTAAATTATGATAATGCATAAAATGGTAGGGGTGGGGAGAGGGAGGGAATGGGATTCAATTAAAGAAGTATCAAATTTATTTCAATAATCATAAATGAGATTAACGGAGTTTCATTTTAAATAAAAGCAAATTGTCAATAAAAATGTCTAGATTATTTGTAGAATTTAAGAGATTGTATTTTAAAGTGGAACGAGTTTCAAAGCAGTTTTTTAAGTAGTTAGTCCTACCAAAGTTTGGGTAAAATAAATTATTTGAACGCGTTGAGTATGTAGACAACTTAAACCTATTTGCTCTAAGAATAGGGTGAGTCAACCAAGTTATTCATGATTTTATAAAGATCTTGTATGCATCTTCGATATGATAGAGGAGGGATTTTATGGTAACACTCGCTTTCTGTGTAGGAGTTGAATTCTAAACGGGAACGGAAATTTAAAATGTTGAGAAATTTGTGTTGGATATTTTCAAGTCGCTTACAGTATGTAGAATAATGAGTATTCCAGACTACTGATCCAAACTCCAGTTGACTGCGTACAAATAAAAAATATAAAGTGATTAATTTATACGGTGATTGAAATGGGTGTATAACACGTAGATGCCAGGAGCTGTGTTCTCCTTAAATTCCTTTTCTATGCTGGTCCATCGTGTTGCTTGGGAGTGTCCTTTTCATTTCGTCACTGAATGTCTTTTTGATAGTGTGGTCTTCTGCCATTACGCATACCGATGGGTCTGGATTCGTGGAAGATTGTTTACGATGCACGATACCTTGAAATCTCTGTCTCTGAAACACTCGTTTCTTAAACGTCAGTCTTGCCACACCTCCGGTCTAGCGTCCATTTTCATCTGTTTGGTAAGTCGCGTTCTTCGTTGACAATACTGACCATCCAGGTTTCCGCTCCATAAACAATGCGGACCTGACTAATCTCATATACCTTGCCTTCGGTTTTTATTGGCATTTTAGGGTTGCGCAGTACTTTCTGCTTTAGACAAGCAGTACCTACTCAGAGGTGTTCTTATTTTACTTTTAAAAATCTGTATCCTTCTTATACATAAAACATCAACATAATCACTATTGTTATCTTCTTCTTCTTCATCAGCGTTCGTCTCTTCACTACTGGATATAGGCCTCTTCCATACCCTTCCATCTTTCCTTGTTGTTTGCTAATTGTAGCCATTTCTTTCCCCCCACAGCGGCTATATCGTCGGCCCATCTCTTTTGAGATCTTCCGATGCCTCTTTTATTCTCCCAAGGTCTCCATTTCAGAACTCTGGGAGGCCATCTTGTAGCATCCTGCCTTGCAACATGTCCTGCCCGTTGCCATTTTAGCTTCGCTACACGATCCATGATATCTCTTAGGCTTACTCCAAGCATGGACCTCTCCATGGATCATTGCGTCCATTTGAGCTTTTCTACACTTTTGTTTGTAAAGGCCATAGTCTCCATTCCATACATCATCACTGGCAGTATGCATGATTCAAAGGCTTTTCTTTTTAGGCTAATTGGGATCTCTTTGTTCTCGAAGATATGTTTGAGTTTGCCAAAAGCAGCCCAGCTCATTCCTATTTGTCTTGGCAATTCTGCTGTTTGGTTATCTTTGTTCATTTTTATCTTATGTCCTAGGTATATATATACTCATCTACAATTTCAATATTATTATCATTGATAATGATGACTTTGTTCTCTGGTCTCAAATTTTTTTGTAAGAAAAAATTTTATGTTATGAAAAATTAAACTATCTCGGTGATCTTGGACCTGCCCATTGACCCAGATCACTTAGTCACCAGGCGAGTATTAAATCAGTCAAAATGTAGGACAGGACGATCGGGCCCTTTTCTTTGATTTAAAAAAATTGAAACATACCCAGGGCGCACCTAGCATAGAGAAGAAATCTGAAACGAAGTTGAAGTCGCATCAGCGAAGGCGGTTGGAGGTCAACAGTGACGGTGCTTCAACCCTGACCTCAAAGGAAGAGGCGCAAAGAAAATGAATGAATGATCATCTATACATATTTTTTGAACAAAAAGTGCTACACGCGATGTTTTTTACGCAGCTGATGGTTGAGCTAGGATTCTTAGGATTTAAAATAAAAATATATAAAATGAAAAGGGAGAGAGAATTATTTCTTCTGAAAGAAGGCGTCAACGTTGTGGTGACATTATTATTAAAATAAAACACAATCAATGTTGAGTCGGAATTTGCAAAACACTTACTTGAATATGACCATACATTTAAAATTATTACAGGTTTAAAATTTTTATATATTAGTTATAAGATGCCACAAAAAAATAATTTATAAATACTTGAAATAAGGGAAAATGTTAATATTAATTAAAAAAAATAATAAAAATTAAGACTAAATTTGTGCACAACCCACTATTGAATATTTTTCCACTTAAGATTCCATCCCCTTCAGATGACATTCCTAATAATTAACATGGTTTAACTTTTTCAATTTTTAGTACACAAACAACCATGATGAAGAGAACATTGTTCTCGAAACATGTAGATTGTATAATCCAATAAAGTGGTGAAAACAGAGTGATTTGTGTTTTATTTTAAAATACAAAAAAAGTAACCCATAAAAACCAAATTATTATTTTACTCCCTTTCTTTGTAAATTAAGTTTACCATAATGTAATTAAATAATTGATTGACTGAAAATGAAACATGTCTAGACAAATATCTATGTCAAAAATCTCTAAAAATATCTCTTTATTATTTGATTTCTTCCCAAAAAACCGAAGTGTGCTGACATCTGTGAACCAATTGTCATAAATTTTCGAAATTCATAGTGAGGTACCTATTATACCTACCGACGGATTGATTCAAATTTTAATATTCCGTGACGTTGTCAGGCCGACGTTCGTAGTAATCAAACTTTTGTAATGATTCCAATTTGAAAAAAACATTAAAATATCTAAAAATCCCAAATTATACTATAATTATTAATATTTTTTAACGAAATTTCGATAGATCTTCTTGATCGTCGCCACGAGTCTGCTTGCAAAGTTTCAGCTCGATTGGATCACGGGAAAAGGGTTAAAAATCGATCCAAAGTTTTTTCACCCGGCAAGCCGGCAAGCAAGCAGACGCCACGATTTAATATAAAGGGAGTAAAAAATAGGAGATAAATCATAAATACATGTAACCAAATAAGTTAACCGAACACACGAAATAAATCAAAAATAATTTTACTATAAATTATTGCCAAGTAGGTAGATTGCAGAAACTCAGTTTTTTTTTTAAATATCTGAATTAGGTCCAATTCTTATTCCAGCTCCAATAATCGTAGTTCTACTGTTAATTGCAATTTAGAGTATATTCAGAAAGAAAAAAAACACGCGAATGCTGTGTGAAAGCCACGCTAGATTATCGTTGTAATGATCTCACAATCTCGCGACATTAAATACAGAATATGAATTCAATCGAGGCCAGAGGTCAATTCTTTCTAAACATATTCTATTTCACATTTACATTCGGCCATTATTGGTATTTGGGAAACGTTAATTTAACCAGTTGCTGAAACAAAATGGCCGAACGGATGCGGCTTGAAATAATTGAAAACAACGATATTCAATAATCTGCGTCAAGGTTGTCTGTAGACTATTAGTATAGTCATTAAAGAGTTAAGGTTGTTATTACGGTCGTTAGACATATTTAACTATAATTTTGGATATTTTATACGCACCGTATGTATTACCGAGAAGCGAATCTCGACGTTTCGTTGGATACTTATCCAACGTCATCAGGAGGACGACCTTTACCCGCGGAGGTGGAGGTCGGACTGATTCAACCCTTGAGAAAAGTCGCAGTAAAATCCGCCGACGTAACTAGTACATATTGCACACTAGCGACCTCTATTGTAGAAGAAGAGAACACTCCACAACAAAGTGTATACAATTTACGCCCTAGAAAGCAGCACCTAATCAGTCCGTCCTCCACCTCCGCGGGTAAAGATCGTCCTCCTGATGGATGACGTTGGATAAGTATCCAACGAAACGTCGAGATTCGCTTCTCGGTAATACATACGGTGCGTATAAAATATCCGAAATTACAGTTAAATATTAGTATAGTCCTTTTATTAAAGCCTCCGTGGTTAGTTGGTTCACCTGTCTAACTACTGGTGGGGATTTTCCGAGACACGATAAATGAAAAGACAGTTTTAAATTAGCTTACAGGAAAAATATTTTTTAATTACATATGTAAATTTTTCTTTGTACTCAAATAATTTACTTCTTCTTCAAATATAGCAAAATTATTTTGTGGTGAAATAATTATAATTTATATAAAATAACTTTCTAAACACCACTTTTTTATTGAAAAAAATTCAACATGTTTCAAAGCCAATGGCTTCTACGTCAGGATAACAAAAATAAAATGTAAAAGTCGAAGTATAGATAATCAAAATATTAAAAAAGTTATATATGGAAAATGAATAATATAAAGTACCTACTTAAAATGAAAATAAATTTAAAAGATAGCCATTAGCAAAAGGATCTGATTATTTATAATATTCAATTTACTAATAACACTCTTTCTTATTTCCAAAATTTCTAATTTATCAATCTGTGATTCTGCATTATTTTTATGTAAAATTTGTAAACCCTTATTAATATCAAAAGAATGATCCATAGCCAAAATATAGTTAGAAAATTCGGAATAATTATTACTATTTAAACACCTTAAGTGTTCCTTAACTCTAACATCTTAACATCTTTTACTTTTACTAACATTTTGTAGGTACTTTATATTATTATTTTTACATATACAACTTTTTAAATAATTTGATTATCTATACTTCGATTTTTAAATTTTATTTTTGTTATCCTGACGAAGAAATCATTGGCTTTCAAACATGTTGAATTTTTTTCAATAAAATGTGGTGTTTACAAAGTTATTTTATATAAATTTATATGTACGACGTTATGGTGAGTTCTAGTTCAAAGATAATTGACCGACAAAATAACCCACTCCGTCTATTTCTTATATTTTTCAACCCTTCTAATTTGCAGGGCAAACTCGGAGCATGTACGTCACAAAGTCGGCTGACAGGTGTCATACCGAATAATATTTAGAAGGCGCCGAGAATTTCGATCTGCGGGTCTTTAGGTATTCGAAGCGATTCTCGATTCGATTCTTGTATATATGTGTCGTCACGCATACAACAAATTCAGTTAGTCCGGTCGCTTGTTTGCGAAAAGTACCCAAGCCACCAAGTATTTGAAAAATGCGAATTTTGTGTTGAGTACAATAATAATTTGTGTGAATTCTAACATATTTATTATTCCGTTAGTCTCAAACATTTTAAGGTGTGGTTTAATTAGACTTTCAAACTTTTAATATGAGACCAACATTAAAATCTCAAAAAAAAAAAAATCCTACATGAAGTCAATTAACTGATAGGTGTAATAAGTAAAGAGAATTTTCTTGACACATTAATAAATCCATTGTAAACGTTGTTTAGTTAGATCGTGTAAACCACCCGACCGTGTCCGAGACCTAAGACCTACTTTTAAGTAGGATTCTATAAATAATAAAAGTAGTTAGGAGCAACATGTGATAAACAAATCATTATTATTGCAATTTTGAGGCCACTTAATTAATTTAAGTTGGCTTTTTACGTTTCGCATTTGTTACACTCTTATTTTCATCAATCGTTTATAATTGGTTATTGATGTCATGTCTATCTCTTGTTTTTAGATTTTTGAATTTTACATTTCATTTTATTTTACTGTCATTTTTATTGCTTCTTGAGTTTCAGATTTGATTTGTTTACAATTATTTCATTTTGTTGTAATTTTGTTGCTTCTTGAATTTCAGACATAATTATTTTAATTTGTTGTAGTGTTATTGATTGTTGACTTTCATATTTGATTTGATAACTATTATTTCATTTGATGTAATTTTGTTATACTTTATGTTAAGTAATGTTTTATTTTTCTTTATATATCACTTTATTAATTGTTTTTGATAGAATTATACCTTATCTCCTTTTTTTATTATTACCTATCAATCTAAACATGTTTATATATATTGTTTCTTTAATGGTACGTTGTACCGTGTATTAATTAAATAAATAAATAAATAAAAATCTTTCGCTTATTCTTTTTAGTATTATTAGTAATTAGTAATTTTTTTAATCTCCTTTTTTTGATCGCTCCGAGAATGTCATCAGGTTCCTCGATTTCCATCTAATTAGAAGTAAATTATTTCTGGCAGTAACAATCAAAGTAAAAAAATATAATTTTTGTTCCATGTCACTCCAAAACTTCTCTATCTCCTCTTCTTCCTTCTTCTTCCTCCATCAGTTCTATTTTCACGTCCACGTCCGCCCAAACTGCAAATATGCATGTTTTTCTTCGAGTGACATGTAGTTGTCCTTATACCTGGAAAAACTAATCATGTTTTTTATTTACACTGGCATTGCCATCCTTATCTACTTTCCAGAATATATTTTTTTTCTCTGATGGCATCTTTAGCACTTATTCTTTTTATTTCGACAATTTTATCCTGTTCCAAAAGTCCATCTGGACTTGCTCCTGAAATGGCAAATCTTTGTCAATAAATAATACACATGTCTTTATGGGAATCTACAGATATGTTTCTAGTTGATCACGCGCAAGGTGTTCATGACTTTGGCCATGTTGAATGGACTTGACATGATAAAAAAAAGGTCACTATATTTTTCACCAAAGGTCCGCATTTAATTAGCCCTCGTTTGCACACTTTCCCAAAAACAGATGACGTTAGCCGTAGTTTTCGCTCCTGGCGCTATTTGATTGATTCAGCCTGCAGAATAGTTGTTCTTTTCAGTGAGTGGTGATCTACGTCAGTCAAAGTAATATCTGTACCAATAAAAATCAATGTATGCCTGTTTGCATGTCTGTCTGTCTGTTCTCTATACAAATCTACACCATTTGACCGTGAAAAGCTAAAAACATTTTCAAGTATACAATAGTCTGCACCTTCTGTAATATCATTCCAGCAATATATACATTCCTTGTCAACTTCGTTACTTTTGCTTACGAGCATGTATTTTATTTTAGTTGTATTAAGTTCTAACCTAAAATTCTCACATGTCTTCACTACTGGATTCAGAAGTTGTAAATCCCCAATGTTACTTGCAAAAAGAACCGTATTATTTGCATGACGCAGATTGTTCAGAATTTTCCCATTTATAACAAGTCCTTGAGTAGCTTCTTGAAGAGTCTTATTGAATATTTTTTTTGAATACAAGTGAAGTGAAACAGCATGGATGAATCCTTTCTTGGAATGTTCCATATGTAATGTACATAGGTATGTCATACGTACCCGACACAAGAGCGAGCTCGGCAAACCATTTTTAATTTTAAAATTATATATGTTGTTTATAAATAGTAAGAACACGATATGACCGTATTCCGTGTTAAGTTCTTTTCGAACAATAGCTAATGATTGTATGGACGTTATATTTAATTAATGAAAACATCTATACCTATAAAACTCGATGTCTGTCTGTCTGTTTGTTTATTCTCTATACATATCTGCACCGTTCATCCGATCTGTCACAAATTTTGCATACAGTTTATTTATACAGTTTTGGCAGGGGCTATTAACAGGGGGTGTATTTATTTATTAGTGTTTTTTGAAAATAAATGTTCCCTGTCGCCTTAACTAGACCGAGGCCTGTGGTAAAGGAGACAGGATCATCCGTTTTCAATGAGTCTCAATCAGACATGGTGTATGTAACAATTGAGCAGGTTCACATATAAATAAATGCAATAACAAAAGGATAAAATAATGTAGAGACCCCGCGGGTAACATAGGTGACATTTCCCCCTCCCTCTTTACCCCACACTCTTTACCCCTCCCCCGCCCCTGATATATCTTCCATGCAAATCTGTACCGTTCGACCGATCTGACTCGAGTGTGACTGACTTGCACACTTATTTTTTAGAACCCGGCAGTTAACATAGAAGACATATTCTTCCTTTCCCTTTAGCTCACCCCCTCCCTTGATATATTTTCTGTACAAATCTATACCGTTTGACCGATCTGACCCAAATTGTGCATACAAATTTTTTAGATCCCGGCGGAATACAAAGGCCACATTTCCCCCTGGAAATCCCATCTATCCCAGCCTAGATTAAATGGAAGTATTGTTTTTATTAGTTACTTGCAAAACAATGGAATCCTTGTACACACAAACTTATTTTTAACTAAATCTTTTACACGGCAACTCCGGATACAAACAGCTAGTCTATACCTATATAACTCAATGTCTGTCTGTCTGTCTGTCTGTTCTCTATACAAATCCATACCGTTTGTCCGATTCGATTCAAATTTTGCATACTTATGCTTTGGGACCCGGCGGGTAACATAGGAAACATTTCCCCTCTATTGTCATACCCCTTCCTCTCCCCCTGACACATTTTCGATGCAAATGTATACCGTTCGAATTGAACCTTTGTTTACCCTCACAAATTTATTTTAAACTTAATCCTTAACCCGTGCAACGCCGGATACGAACAGATAGTAATCAATAAATTAATCTCTTCACCTGCGAAAAACGATGCATTAATAAAAGGAAAGTTGCAATGATATCCACGTCTTCTGCATTGACCACAAAAAATGTTATTGGGAAAAGTGTGTCAGGAGTCGGTGCTATATGATGAAGAGGCGATCTGACGTCATGATGGGCTGTGAACGTACTGCTTGGTGTCCCGCCCGCCGGTGCTCCCAGCGATGACCGCCTCCGGCCGCCACGCTTGTTCATCCTTGAACTTTGCTGATATTTTGATTGAAGTGTTAATTAATCAAACAACACAAAAAAATCTTCAGGATCTCTCGAAATGCGGATTTCGTCTGCGATACATCACGAAGACAGATGTGTGAACTCGGATACTTTGTGAGAGAGAAAAAGTTGTTACTTAGAATGTTGTTATTTACATATTTGACTAGCTGCAAACCGTCAAAAATGAGCATTGGTTGGCGTCTTTGCTAAGCCCTAGTATATATGTATATTTTTTGCGCTCCACGAAGAGGCGGCCGTAGCAACAAGCTCCATTTCCGGCCGTTTAATTTTTTTTAGCCGTTAAATCGAACTAAATTATGGACGTTACACGAAGTTACGGGGACACACAGACAGCCATACAGACGGATGGACGGACGTACAGACAACGAAATTATTATGTTTAATTATTTTATTTATTATGTCTTTTAATTTTTATGTATATTTTTTTATTTTTATGTCTCGAACAACAATCTGTCTTCAAATCGGATCCAATCGATCCTGGTTGTAAAATATTAGAAGGATGGAGGGAAGTTGAAAGGATTTACAAGAATGCAAATTGGAAGAGGTGGATTTTAGAAAATTATTATTTTAGATGATTGTCGAGAGAACTTGGTAGGTGTGTAGGTGGTGTCTCCATAGTAAATGCTGACCTCAGGAATGCTAATAACTCGTCAAACTTCAGAGCTTTTATTCGGGTGTGGGTCTCCCGCTGGGAAATTCTTTGAAGGTTCCTGCTGGGGTGTGACTGCTGTGTACTAGTTTTTCTTTTAATAGCAATTTCTGTTATGGCAAAATTTCTATAGACGTAACTTAATTAGTTAGGATCATTACTAGATTGTATCTGCTGGCAGTGGATCTCCGAACTGGCAAGTCCCTTAATGTTTGTGTTTGTTATTGTAATTTAATTTTTCCTTAAAGGAAGTGAAGTACTCTAATAAATGTCTCTTGGGTGCAATTCTCTATTCGTTTTAATTAATCTAGCTCCTAAGTTGTATAAATCTCTGAACTGGCAATACCTTAATGTTTGTGTTTGTTATTGTAATTTAATTTTTCCTTAAAGGGAGTGAAGTACTCTAATAACTGTCTCTTGGGTGCAATTCTGTATTCGTTTTAATTAATCTAGCTTCTAAGTTGTATGTCTACATGTTGTGTTGTTATCTTTATGCTTATTCCCATCAAATGTTGTGTTATATGTCTCATGTACTTTGGTTTATGTATTGTATTTCTATCCTAAATGTTATTTGTGTTTTTCAATGTACATTTGGCTCATGTATCGAGTGTCCCATTTTGTTATACTTTATGTCCGGCATCATCTCTTTTAAACACTTTTATTGGTTACACTATGGGCACTATGGACTAAATAGATAATAAGTATGTTACAATTGTCAGTTGTCCCTGCGCCTTGTAGGCAGAGAAGAGGCTTTATGTGGACACCTCCTTGTCACGCTTGCATTCCCGTGAGTGTCACCCACTTTAGTATTAAATAATGCCAAACATGGATGGCGAAATTTAGGGCCGATATGAGAGCTATTAGTCATGGAACAGTCCTGGGTGTGTGTTGGGTCCCTCTTCTATGTCACTACAGCTTCATTGCTTAAGTTACGGTTTTTTTACTGATTCTCAGTTAAACTTCTAAAACTTTCACACGAATATAAATATAAACCCCATGTTTCTGACTATTCATTTTTAATTTACTTGAGATGCGTTTCAGGTTAAGAGGATTAAGGATCAATCTAATCACGATAATGTCCTCGTCAGGCGAAATGCGTCTCAAGTAAATTAAACCACTAGAATCAAGAAAAATTAATTAATTCCATATGTATGATCAAGTTATGGGTTTCCAGAACCTGGTGGTGACTTTAGTTTTTGATAGGTATAATTTATTTTAAAATAACATCTGTGAATAGAAATTCCTAATAATGTTGTACGATGACGAACGTCTCGCCACCATCGCACGCGGGTCGGATATTAGAAAGAAAGATTTTCCTTTCCAATCGCCGCCGATCAATGATTGACAGTAAATGACACCCGAGATACACTGGGCCAAAGCTAACTACGACACAGTGGACAAATTGTGCTTGCGGTTTCCTGGGAAGGCGGGTGCCGCTTCAATCGAGATTCTCCTGGCTTCGTCGAATCCGGAACAGTTGGTGTGTCTCTTCCGGAAGGCTAAATGGAACTGAACTTGAAGACAAACGAAGAGGAATGTCGATTCCCATCTAAAAACGACACCTGACACGCATTTCACCTGTCACTGCGCGGATTTTTAAAAATTCGAATCCTGGCCAGCGATTGGCGCAGGACACATCAGGCGCCAGCCCAACCAATCAAATCTTGGCGCGGCCCGCGCGCAGCGATCACGAAACAAATGTTATTTTGAATATTTGATTGCGAATCAACATGCTATCCATCGTTGATGCGCTTCCAGAGACTTGAAACTTTTAACATTAACAGTTTGATTTTAATTGACAATATTTATTCAGTAAACGAGTTTCGAGTTTTCACGTAAAGCAACGCCCTCTCTGTAGTACACTAGTATGAGCTCAAGGCTGTATGGAGAATGTAAAAATAATCACTGCCAACCTATATCATCAAATATAATATTTCCGTTGCCTGTCCGTTCGTCTGCCTGTTATCCCCGTAACTTCGCTAGAATTTATGGCTAAAAAGACGTCCGGAGATGTGGCTTGAACCCCGGACCACCAAACCCGAACCGGCCGATTAACGCATGTGGCAACGGCCGCTTCTCCGCAGACCGCCAAAAAGATGTTATAAATATATAATAGGGCTTATCAAAGACGCGATCCAATGTTCCATCATTTTTGACGGGTTACAGCTATTACTCGTATTTTATCAACACAATACTGCAACGCATTTACTCGTAATACGGCTAATTGAACAAAACCAAAATTTTGTGATATGTTTACCCACTCTATCTTCGAAGCATCTAAAAGTAATTAGGAAGGTAAACAGCGATTGATAATTAGGTAGACGTATTTTTTTCATAATACTATGCCGCATAGCGAAGAAATTATACAATAATGTTTCAATAAGTATTTAATAAAATAGCATATTCATTCGCAATAATTTTGAATGTGAAACACCGTTGTTTGACCAAAAAAGGTACGAAAATATACATTTATTTACCACACTAAATAAATAGGTAGATACTTGCGTAATTATTTCAAAATTATTAAAACTTATGGACTGAAACACAAATTGGTGACATATAGAGGAATTGATAAACGGTATGTCCATATCAGTTTAAATATTTAAATAAGTTTGCTCTTACACGTTCGTTGAGATTTTCAATAAATTAATGTAATAAATACGGATATCCATTCAAAACGCTCTGAGCTTTGTCTGTACCTACTAAAAATAAAAATTGCAAAATTTTGAAAAATAAAAAATGGATGTCGCCGCAATAGCGCTTTATTACAGCGCGTGTCTTATATTATTTAAAAAAAAAATGATGCGTTCTTTTAATAAATCTGCTTTTATTATAAATAAGAACGGTCTTAATTATTATCAATAAGAATTTAAAATGTAAATAATTCAAACATAGAGCAATAATATATTACTCCCTTAAAAATACTCGAGAAATTAAAGAAATACAGTAAAAGTATCAAGAAACGTTTTCAGTTTAAAATGAGAGCATGGATAGAAAATTATGCGTAAAAGTCAAATTTTGTCACATGTGGGGTATAAAAGCAAAGGTGGCAATATCCAAAAAAAGTGAATGCAAGTCATAGAGGATTACTAGTTTATAATGTATGTACTAAATTCGAGATTTAATAGGAAACATAGTCTAACCATGTTATAGGAAACATGATTCTGGAAGGGATAGATATATAAAATACAGAATTCAGTACAAGTAAGTAATCTTCGGTAACTGCATTCAAAACATTTTTTATTTTTTTTTGATATTTTTGCCTTTGCTTTTATACTCCACACATGTAGTATTGCCAGCTCATTTTTCGAACATGAAAATGATGTGGCTACGAACAGTTTAAGAAAGAAGTCAAATCCTTGATTTTCGACAACGATGAATTGTAACATTGCCCACATGTCTCAAATGGTTCCTGTATAATAAAAAAAACTACTTCTAAATGGTTTCTGCTTTTATACCTTAATTTAGCTTGTAAATATTCCTCCCACAAGCTCGAGTTTTGGCTCATATTATAAGGAGTATAATGTCTGTAAAAATGTTGTAAAATAGAATCAATTTATTATAAAAAATATGTATCTACTGTATAAATAAATATTATAAATAAATAAATATAAAAAAATCAAATAAATACACGAAAGTACTTTGAGTCTTCATCATAACCCATTATAATTCAAAATTATTAATTTTTCTAGGTGGCTCTAATAATTAGATCACGCACTATAAATTAGCCAATCACATTAGTTAGGCGTTGAAATAGAAAAGCTCCAAGTTTAGCGATGCGGTGTGATGCTGATGTTCCAAGAATGGGCGCATCAGCTCGGCGTGCTCCGGCCACGCACGAAACATTTTATATTCACTAATAATAACAATAAAATGAAGATTATGCTCGCAATGATTTCATAGATCGTGGACCGAAATATATTACAAATCGGTAATGTTCATTATTCAATGTATGCAGTTCCGAGGTCTCATCGGTGATTTCATGTAATTGCATCGGTGCAAATGTTTTATGCATTTTAATACAAACACGTAGCGACCCACATTTGTCATGTCATCATGACAATTGATGCCTAATTCGTGAATAAAGAATATCATGACTTATTTGTAGGTAACGGCGAAGTTGAGGATGAGGATATTATGTTTACATGTTATTAACTGTTCAAAGAATATGTTTTCTTCTTCTGTATGAAGGCTTGAACTTTGTGGTGACATTATTATTAAAATAAAACACAAATTACTTTGTTTTCACCACTATATTAGATTAAAAAATCTACATGTTTCGAGAACAATGTTCTCTTCATCAGGATTATTGTGTACACAATAACACAGTGCACAATAATCCTGATGAAGAGAACATTGTTCTCGAAACATGTAGATTTTTTAATCTAATACATGTTATTATTATTTTTTCTTTTAACTATTTATATATTCTGTTTTGTACACTTTACCTATCTTTTGTAAAAGCCCTATAGGGCGTTAATAAATTAATTTAAAAAAATGTTGATCTGGTGTGTACGATGACGGACTATTCGCCACCATCGCACGCGGGTCGGATATTAAAAATAAAGATTTTCCTTTCCAATCGCCGCCGATAATGATTGATAACAAATGACACCCGAGATACACTGGGCCAAAGCTAACTATGACACAGTGGACAAATTGTACTTGCAATTTTCCTGGGACGTCGGGTGCCGCTTCAATCGCAATTCTCCTGGCTTCGTCGAATCCGGAACAGTTGGTGTGTCTCTTCCGGAAGGCTAAGTTGAATTCATTGAACACACACGAAGAGGAATGTCGGTTCTCACCGAAAAACGACACCTGACACGCTTTTCACTGCGCGGATTTTTAAAAAATTCGAATCCTGGCTAGCGATTGGCGCAGAACACATCGGGCGCCAGCTCAACTAATCAAATCATAGCGCGGTCCGCGCGCGGTGATTGTGATGGACAGTGAATGGATTTTGCGGCCCGAACCTTACGGTGTCCGCCCTTTACACGGCGCCGTATGGGGAAGGCCTTTAGAGAAAAAATCGTCAACCTGGCGACGTAAGAGTAGGACTGATATGGAAGCCCTCGGCTCATATAACAGTCCTGGGAATGTGGTGGGCTCCATTCACTGTAGGTAATGGCGCGTGTAGACGGATGAGATTTCTCTAGGAAATACGTTTCCAAAGCGCTTAAAGGACTGTACAAGGGTGAGCGCCAAGCGAACCACAGATTCATTGCCAGAAGTATTTTTTTACGCATAGTAAAATGACTTTTCCGACCTCTTATGAGAAGATACGACCGATTGATCATGCTAATGGATTAACACGCGTAAGGGATGGTATAGAATTGAGCACGGAGCGAGCTTATATTGGTGAGATGAGATTTGTCTCGCAACTTTTCTTTGCACTCTTTAAAGCGTAGGAAAATAATAACCTTGAATCCTCACAACTTTAAAAGAGGGTATGATGAAATTTGCATGTGGATACTTAGAAAGTGATATCATTTTTATATCATGTTAATTTATATAGCGCCATTTTTGAGTAAGAGACGCTTCAAGGGCGCTTTACAGTTGTCCCGTACATACAACCCGAAAAAATGAGTTTTTAGGCTCTTTTTGAAGTGTTCCTGGTTCTCCATAGATCGCAGCACTGGAGGCAGCTGATTCCACATAGCTGGGCCCGCAAAGCTGAAAGCACGTTCCGCAAACTCGGTGGCTCCAGGTCTCCTTGGTACTACCAGCCTGCAGAGTGCCTCCGATTTAGCTGACCGCAGTGTAAGCCGTCTTCCAGTGATATTGTCTGGGATACAGAGGTCGATCAAATATTGTGGTGCTTTTCTTTGAAGACTTTTGTACACCATAATAGTATAATAAGAAGTCGTTAACTTTTATTTATGTTTTATTTTCACAATTATTCAAAAGGTAAACAGAAATTAAACAGATTTTTACAGGATATGTAAAAAAGTAGGAAGATAATATTATAATATGTTAAATCCTGACGAAATTACAACAAAATCCTGAAAATTTACATTTCTGAAGATTTTGGCGGTTCACGGTCGATATACTGGAAATTATCAAATATATTTACCGACTTGTGAAGATTTACTGTATATAAATATTAATTTGAATGCGATAAACAAAAGAGCTAGAGAATCAACTATTATTAATATTTATTTCAGCCATAACTCTTGAGACGAAAGAGAAAGGGACTTGCCTTTTTGACACAACCTGAAGAGTACCTATTTTATGAGAATGCCCATTACCAAATACCTATTATGAATTCAACATAAAAAGGCAAAATGATGGACCATAAACTATTAATTTTATTTCACTGAGTCTTTACTTCACAGATAAGAATGACTACATTTAGTATTTATGATTTATCGCGAGAATAATTCAGATAATAAGAATGACCGACTACTCGATCGGCATTGGTAAAGGTGATGAAATTCTAATTATTCATTTTAATATGACTTCGCATTCTATTCTCAATTATATTTTGCCATCTCACCGCAATAAAATAACTAGTCAGCTTTTCTATGCTAATGTATATGACGAGTTTGCCCTGAGACTGGCATAAAAACGGGTGCCTAGTGGGGCAGCTGTGAAAGTAATTGAACGAATTACCGCATTAGGGTTTTAGGTAATGTATAGTTTTGATAGTTCTCTTTTTAATTTAGGAATATGAAGGAGATTGCGCGACGTGTCGATCCCGGTACTTCTGGTACGCTAAGCCAGCGCGCTGCCAAGTCAACCAGGACTGTAGTGTCAAATATAAATCATATCATATCAGTAAAAATATTTTGTCGGTTTTATGTTAGAATTAAATAGTCTACCCCTGATGTCCTAGTGAGGAATGAAAGGAACTTCGGAAGCTTCCGAGAGTTGGTTCGGGTGTGGGTGTCCCGTTGGGAAATCCTGAGGGGATCTGTGTGATAAGTTTTCTTGTGTATTGGTGGTTTGACTCTCATTCCCCTGTGTTGTGTTAATGTGTGGGCTCCTGCATTGGATGAAGACCTACCGGTCCCGTGCTTCCCTAGCCGGATATCAAAATGTATTTTTATTATTTTTTATTTCGTCTTTTTCCCAGTTAAGGGGGTGTCTGTTTGACCTTAGCCATCCACTGCCGCCACCGCGAAATTCGTCTACTATGCATTATTTTTCATCTTTTGTTATTACCATTTCTTTGTTCTTATATTTATTTATGTATTTCTTTTATGCAATAAAGATGTATCTAATGGTGTCGATCTGTGAATGGTTTTGTTTTTGCGGCCTTGCCGCCTCGAGCGTCAACCTGGAGCGAATGAGAAGGACCGATATGGTAGTTTTTGCTCTTAAAACGGTCCTGGGTAAGCGGTGGGTACCATTCGCAGTCTACACCTCTCTCCGTCCAGTGTTATTCGATGCCACGTATTTCTGCAAAACGATTTTGTCAATCGGGCGGGTTTTCAGTTGTCCGAGCGATGTGGCCAGCCGATTGCCATGTCATTTTCTCGGCGTATTCGGTTACATCAACTACTCTTATATCGTGTTTCTTTTCCTGTCTCTTTGCGTGATGCTCAGCATTCATTTTTCCACGCGTCTTTGTATTACTCGAATTTTGACATCTTTTTTGTTGATAATCATGTTCTGACCATACGTGAGCACTGGACGTATGTACAGGGGAGGGTGGGGTAGTTGGGAACACTTAAGGGAGATCAAAGGAAAGGCATGAATAAAATCAATATTTATTACAAACCAGACATTGAAATTATGAAAACATTTTTAAATCATCTAGTATTCGAAAATATAATTATTTTATCAAATTTTAACAAAAAAAACGATTCCCTCGTCATTTTTATTTATTCCGTTCCCTCTGAGGTAATTAGGAACAAATTAAAAATCACAAACATCAATTCCATCTATCATTATATGATTTGGCAAAGATTATGAACATAACCTTTGCTAGTTCTCTCATAATAAGAATATTTCGTAAGTCCAGTTTAGACGGGGTTTTGGAAGACTTTCATATATTATATTCAGCACAAAAAAGGCTAAAAAACTTCACCTTCATTTTTGTCTCCTTCAAAAGTTTTTAAATTTTTGGCTCTTGAATTTCATCAAATTAAGTGCATTACTGGAATTACATGTAAATAACACAGAAGTTTCTCGAATATGGTCGCTTTTTCCACCTATTCAACACATTTTATTTAAAAATGTCGAAAGTATCGGAAAATCCTCCAATATGTGTCGGTCCTTTCGTTTCTAACATCTCGTTAAAATAGTGATAGTTAATTTTATTTATTCACCTCCGGGGCTTTTACATGGAAAAAAATTAGTCAATAAAAATTATATTGCAATATAAACAAATTATAATTAGAATATTGAAAAAATAAAAAATAAGAAAAAAATTATGGTCACAGGTACCTAGCTAAACATTTGCATATACACTTGTTTTTTAGGACAGCAATGCTATTTATGATGAACAAATCCACAAAATTTAATCCGTTCCCAACCTTATGCAAATTCTGTAAACATTATTTGTTCATAAAATTAGAGCGAGAAGCATCTACAAGAAATGTAACATATCTCGTGCCATAACGGAAGGGTACCTATACGATAATTAATCATGTTCACCAAATAAGTGCAATCCACAAGCCCCTTTATTATTTGAAAAATAATTATCCCTGGTGAATAAAGGCTATGTGTACGTCTATTTCAAGACTCTCATATTCATATTTTTATTTTGTTTATTTAGCTTAACTTTTTCGGACCAGGAATACATATCAATGAAGGGGTGTATGATACACGTATGACGTATGTATCTGAGACATGTGATCCTTTTTTTTATTGGGCGCTCAGCCGTTTAACGATCCCTCGCGTGAGTCAACATAAAAATTCGAGTAATATTGCAGACGCTACACTGGTTGAGAATAATAAAACGATTTAAGCCAAAAATGGGCATTGTGGTTTCAAGAAGTCAGGACCACAGAAAGGTAAAGGAGACGCGCTCGCCGCTTACGAAACTCGGTTTTCTCCTTCAAGATTAATGACGGATATTAGAATAACAATTACACGCCGCCCCGATTAACATTTGATATGTTTATTACGCAAGAAGGTTAAATTTATGTGTCTGTTAACCAGGTTTCCAGCGAATTTCATAATCGGCCATCTTAGACATTCGGCCGCTGGTTTCTGTACAGATAGATATGTGCCGATCTGCTGCGCGATTGTAACGGACCGCTGTAGTTCCGCTTCGTTACTTGCCGCTAATTTAAGGCGTGGCTGCGGTCAGGGTTTCCGTAGAACTTTCAAATGTTTCAAATTTCATAATGTGCCGTTCCAGGAATGGCGCGACGCGTATTTAAAAGAAGACAACCGCGCTGCCCTGCGACATCCGCTGGTGACAGATTGGCAATACTTGGTGTGTGCTATTGGTACTGGCGTTCGTAGGGTAGTAAGCTAGGGATTGTTATGAACAGGGATTCTTATTATTAGCTAGGGATTATTTTTTATACATTCGGTGTCTTTTGCGCGGTTCCGTTACAATCGAGCGTGTTCGGATGGATCGAAAAGAATCGAAAGGTTTATGTTTGTGGAATAATAAACGGAACATGCAAATAAGAATATGAACACTTTAAAAGTCTGGTTCGATAATAATTTACGTTAAACTCAGAAAAAAACCTTTTACATTACTTTTCGATTAGAAATACCAAAGTATAGCTCAATATAACAATTATTATCCATAATCACAACTGCGACGACTTATGTTCAATCGTAAATAAAAAATGAAATTAAATTACACAATCACATTAACGAATTGGTTAAAAATGTGAGAAAATTCATATATATGTTCATAAGGTAAAGAAACATTTTAAGCGTAAACAACTTAAAAAGGGTGTATTTTGCTACTGTCCATCCACTATTACAATATGGCATTATTGAGGGGCATAAGATAATGTAATGAACCCACTGAAAGTTATACAAAGAACGATTATTTAAGTGATCTTAATAAATTTTACTTTCTCGACACAAACACTCTTTTCGAAATTTCCAGTTCCGAAATTAGAAAATATGTATTTACAAAACAATTTCTATTATACAAATAATTAAACAAAATATTCATACAAAATTGGAAATTAACACATCTTCAAGATCTTTATATAATTTCAAAATACCAAAATGTAACATCACATTATATCAACATTATTATATGTATTAAGGAATAAACAATTTGAATAGCCTCCCTACAGAAATTAATAAGATAACTGACATCAAACAAATAAAAAATAAGTTATGTAAAAACTACGAAAAACACAATTAAAAATCAAATAATTTTTTAAATACAAGTAGGTAGACTAAATAAGTAAACATGTTAAAGTGTTAGTCCCTCTCGTAGCACAGGAATTAGTCTCTTTTTGGAGGGGCACAGCGAATAAAATTTGTGTAGGTGTTTATTATATAGACTATAATAAAATGTTATATTTAAAGAATATAAAAAAAATTTAAAAATTGAAACCGATGATACTTAAATGAAAAGCAGGGATGAAATTCGATCATACGGTGAAACTTATTTAAAAATCTATAGTATTCAGGAGATTACAGATAAATCTGGAGTACTATAGAAGGAAATTTCAGTTTTACTGAATTACTAATGGACCTTTATTATTATGTTTATGTACAATAGGCATGATGACAGTATTAAAGAATTAAAGAATAAGTGATTTTAGAGAAGAAAATATTTTGAAAGGATTCTAAAAAATGATCCAGTTTTAATATACACATTGAGATTAATAAGATTTTCAATAAAATAAAAGTATAAAATTGTGCAATCCGCCATTTCAACTGAAACACCGGTTAGAGCGAATGACGTCACGCCTTAGTACCCATCACCGTGTCTTTGAACCGTTGCCATAGACACAATGCAATGTTTATTGAGGCTTGACGTCACGTAGACGAAATGACAGCTGCGGGAGTTTTTGCGCGAAATTAAAATATGTAGATGAAAACGCAATTATTTGCGTAAAAACCTAGGTTATTACTCAGATATTATTTTCGGTAATAGTAAACGTGTCCCTACAATATATGATGTTATTTCAAAATCTGCCATCTTGCCTGTTACGATAAGGCAAATTGTCAATGTGCATGAATTAACAAAGTCTGGTCGCTCATAATTATGCATCATTTATGCACAGCTTCAACATCGTAACATAAAATCCCAAGTAAAATCCGGGTAAAAATGTTGAAATGTAAATTGGATAACAGTTAAATCTAAGTTACCAATCATCATAACAATCAAATACCAATCATATACAAAACAACGATTTAGTTAGCCCATCACTAATTTAGTATTCTCTCTTAAAAAACAAATATCACGTAATATGTGTACGTGTCTACCAGCGCTTGAGAGTCGCTTTTGGCGGATGTATTATGTTCTTCTTATGTAAATCTAATTGCCATGTAAATATTGTCTGGAGAATAATTCAGAGATCAGATTTAGAGACAAAAACCCAAACCGCATATGTACATACATGACGTTCGATTTGACATCAAATTCATCTAGAACCCATAACTATTTATTTTGTAAAGCTGGACAAACAAGTGGTTCTAAATTACAAACATTTCTTCCTTTTTAACCTCTGGAGAGGAGGTTCTACTAATGAATAGAACATCAGCGGTCAAAGGAAAACATTTGATCTTTGACGTACCTACAATAAGGGCGGACTCACCGCTTACCCAGGATCGTTTTATAAGCAACAGCTCCTCTATCGGTTCTTCTCATTCGCCGCCTGCTTGGCATTTTTTTAATGCTAAAAGAAACCGTGCGACCCGTTGTGAAAATCAAGTGGGCCGAACGGCTGCCACAAAAAATTTGCCCCATTGTCGTCCCGGTTATTCATTTCTTTATTAAACACAGATTACACAAATATTACAAAAACATAGACAGAGAAAGAATTCACGTGTGAGGAGCAAAACAGATCGGGGCAACTAAGGGGACTGGAAGTGAGTACTTGTATATACGATTGTCTACAAAAGCCGACAGTTTTCTTAACTCCTGTGTGTCGGTGGTGTAACGTAGGTCTACATGTCATAGAAAATATAAAATATCTACCTTATTTACGAAAACTAAAACGTCATATTTTTTGTAATCATCGAATAGACATTTTCACACCAAAATGACTAAATTAAACTGTTTCGAATGTACGAATTTTTTAATTAAAAAATATTTATTCATTACTCTCGTATTTTCGGCCAGTGTGTAAAAGAGAGCAGAATTTTGCAAGTCGCAGTAAGATTGAGCAAGAAAGAGCACGACAATACCACACATTTCATGTAGGACAGAGATGGCGTTTGCTTGGGTTTCGGTGAAAGAGAAAACGAAATCGAAAGAGCACGGTAGAGTCTCTTAACACTTGTTAGACAAAGACGGACTGCAGTCGCCGCGTCGTTGAATTTAGTTGGTAATGATACGTCTGCGTGAGCGCACGCAAATTCGATATGCCATGATTTTATGCTAATTTACTAAAATAATTCAAATATGTATGTTTACCTTACATAATTATATAAAGGGACCTTAAAAAGTCTAATCTGTATTGAAAAAATATATTTTTTACCACATATTAAAAACAATGTCGATTTATAATCATGTAACACTGTGTTACACCACCGTTCCCGAAGGTATTTTTTAGCACAGTCTTTTAAGATCTAAAGTATCTCCGAAACGAGGATAATGCAATCGAAAGTCTCATCCTTGGACATGGGCCATTGTAGCATAATTTTCTATAGTCAGTGACACATATTCAGATAATTTAGTTCATAATATTAAAGCGTGTTGAGTTTATAATTTTGTTTTGGCTCATGGCTAATTATGATTTTAAAATATACATACTATCAACTCGCTATTGGATGATTTTTATTAATTATCTCTCGAGGTTTACGTGACTTGACACATTCATCTTCCATTACAATCGACCTTCCACTCCATGTCTGCAAGAATGTTTTATGATGCATTTCATTCACATGCATGTTCTCAGATACACATGGTACATCGTAAATCTTACAGATAATAAAATTATATATTTAAATGCAAATTTAGTAAAATACTAGGAATTGTTATTCTGGGTCCTGCGGTTGATTTAACTGATTTTCCTGAAAAGTAGTTCTGTTGATTTGAATAGTGTTAAGGTCAATCGATGAATTTGCGAGAAACACTCTGATGGCAATATACCCGCAGGTGCATACGGTGATATATTTAATTAAA
Organism: Agrypnia vestita; assembly: GCA_016648135.1. Lineage (NCBI taxonomy): Eukaryota > Metazoa > Arthropoda > Insecta > Trichoptera > Phryganeidae > Agrypnia > Agrypnia vestita. The sequence goes on along the minus strand of JADDOH010006578.1, from coordinate 19,618 downwards.
TAGTGGCGCTCACATTATATATATTTAGAATAAATTTACTGCAACGTGCATTATTTTCCCTGTCAATACTGAATATTTATATAAATCAGCACGATGATTCATTTCAATGTTTAGTTTATTATTTCATGTCAATGAATTGATAAATTTATAAATTTATATTTGTTTCAAAATTGGCTCGCGTATGTCAACATCAACATTCATATTCATGTAATAAGGGCAAAATAAGAGAGTGGCTACTCGGTCAGGAGTTTATGTATGATTGAGAGTATGTTTAATTTACTATACTTAAGTATTTTTTATTTGGTATCACATATTTAGTTAGGTATCTGTATAAAATTATGCTTAAAGATGAGTTGTTCCGATTGTAAGTATTAATTATAAATATCAACAAATTTTTAACTATTATGTTTCTAGATGAGCAAATCGATCACTACCAACAAGCCACAAAATGTGGCTTGGTAGGGTCTTAAAAATGGCATATTATATTGTTTGTATTTGTATGTTTATCCTTTGTATTTTCTTATTTTTATATGTAATAATTAAAAAATAAAATTAAAAAATAGGCCGTCAGGTAGTAATTAATGTAACAACTTTGTAAGCACACATACGCAATACTAAACGTTTATTTTGTATTTACTTATTTAAGTAATTTAAACAATGGCAAACAGTATGCACTGTGATTATTGACAAAATTACTAAATTTAGGCTCTTTTTATAAAAATACATAATTATCTTTGTAACAATGGCCGTCACTAACGCTACAGATGGCGCAAATAATGATGAAGTTTATAAAATGTGTGAAAAGCAAAACAGCATAATTCTGTATGTAATAATGTTCGTCACTAACGATACCAAGACGCCAAGCTACCTAGATGGGGCTATTCTCGCATCTCTCTCGTGGCCGTAATGCATAGTAAAATTACGTCATTTTTGACGGGTTACAGCTATCATTACTTTGATACATTCGACACTGCTGTCCAAAAAGCTCTAGTCATTCGAAATCTGTCTTATTCTTACTTTGATTAACATATATTTGGATGTCATCACTAATTGATTATTTATTTACTTTTTCAACTACTTAAGTGTAATTATTATTTGCGAAAAAATACACATTCATATACACTAAGCTTAATTGACCTTTAAATATTAAATATTCGTACTCAAAGATTGACACGTGTTATTAAATGCTTTCTGCTATTAAGGTAAGAGAACTTCATATCTAAGTGATAAATTACTAAATTCACTTTCGCCATAAAAAATAATTGATGTTATAAATTGATCAAGATTTTATTTTTACAAAAGTTAATTCCCACAGCGATGCTAAAACATGCTGAATGTCATCGTTAGTTCAAAAGGCTGCTGAATATCGCGGAGAAGGATGTTTTTAGAAGAATTCATTATAATATACAGCCTATTTATTCATCTGATTACAAAAAAATCCTATTACTTATCAAAATTATGAGTCAAACTTTTTTACCGCCGACGTGTACTCTTATAATATCTTATTGATGTTTATAGCGCCATCTTTGTGTTTAGACATAAAATACATAATAATTAATTGTAAAAAACTAAGAAACTTTATATAAACCACTTAAATTAATTCAACGTCGACCGGTTTCGATGTGGCCATTTTTTTCAGGATGGATGGAAATTTTATACATTTGCTGTGCGTTGTTTATACTAATTGCATGGTACAGTATTTTTTACAATGTTCGGTGGCATTATTTAGAAAAGCGGTCTGCCAATTTTAAAATTCAAAATATTGGAATATTTTAAAAATTTATTCCTTGTAATGTTACCGGTTTTTCCGCGGTAATTCCAATAGTAATGGCGATGGTCGGGCTCAATTTTATTTATTTTTTGTATAAAATTTTATTAAGATCCATAATTGAAACAAGGGGTATGCTTGGCTACAACAGTTTAGAGACTAGAAAGAATGTGTATCTGATTACGAATTTGTATCGATTGTTGCGCGGTATGATCGATAATCCTGAAATTATGCGGAGCATTGATTTGTGTGTTCCCGATAATATTCATTATTCAGGACCAACCTGCCAATGGTTATGCCTGTTAAAAGAGCTACTGCTATGCTGAACAATATTACTCTGTACATCGATCTGTTCCATGTCTCTGAGAGAGTATTCCGAAGCAGGATTCTCTTACACCTTTGATGTGAATGATTTTATATATTATGTTTAAATTTTGCGTTTGTTCATTTATTTTATTTTATTTTTATTTTTTAATTTAAAGACTATCGACAGGTCAGAATGACCCTAATGGATAGTCATTTAGGACAAGGTGATTAGTACAGTTACATACATTAAAATAAAACATCAATACATTATACAATATAAGTATACTACAATAAGTGATTACAAGATGAATGAAGTTCACATTCTCCGCACGACATAATAGGCATGTAGGCTCCCATATATATATGCTTATATAATTCTAACTTATTATAACATTTACGAATTAAAATTTGTGTTTGTAATGTAAATGTTTATAAAAAATAAATAAATTGAATTGAATTGAATTGAATAAACATAATAAAAAAAAATATATAAAATCTGAGTACGTATTTTTCCGAGTTACAGAGCTACAGAGTATTTTAAATCTCACTGTTTAGCCGTAACATATAATATTATACTCCTCGCACTTTCTGAAACATAAAATTATTTCTATCTCAATAATTCTAAACATACTCGTGGAATCGAATTGCATCTACAATCAGCCCAGGATCAAAGCAAAAAAAAAATTGCGGAGGATCGCTCAGATATATAATTTTCATTTCGTGTTATTAATTATTATTACCAGCCATTTTTTTAATTTATCAATATCCTATTACATTTTTTACGTTATGTATATAACATCTTTCCGTCTTATGTGTATTGTTAAAATCCTCAGTTATTACCTATCGGGTGGTATATATTTTTTTATTTGTAATTTGTCAGATCATTTTGTTTTTGGCATCTGTTGTTCAGCCAGCCAGTGTTTGCGTATAAGCTGAACAACATTTAGGAAAATTATAAGGTAGGAGTGCATATTACAAACTAAACGTGCAAAACTTTGCTTGCTTATCTTTATGTAATTAGGCTAAATGCTGGCGGTGGCGGTCTACACGCCAGAAAAAACAATAAGTTCACGACGATGAAATATATACTTACAAATTTTCACACGAAGTTAACACATTGTAGTGCGACATAATATCTTTAAAATAAATAACTCTTTGTTTAACACCACTTTATTAAATAAATAATTAAGTGATAAAGTGGTTAAACAAAGAGTTATTTTATTTAAAAAATATACTTATATTTTACTAAATGAATTAATTACCGAATCATCGATGTTTTAGAACTGATGAAAATAGTTACACTTTTTGAGCTTTGTGTAAATGAAGTTTTGGGTTTTAAAAATTTTAAAAAATATATTTTGTGTGCGATGACGGTCGGCTTGCCACCACCGAACGCGGGTCGGGTATTAGGAAAGAAATAGTTTCCTTCCCAATCTCCGCCGATAATGATTGATAATATTCTGATACACACAGTGGACAAATTGTACTTACAGCTTTTCCTGGTACGTCGAGTGCCGATTCAATCCTCAATTCTCCTGGCTTCGTCGAATCCGGAACAGATCGATCTGTGTCTCTTCCGGAAGGCTAATTTGAACTTCTTCTTCGTCGGATTCGTACACCACACTTTCCAACCGTCACTAGGCGGATTTTCAAATGTTTTGAATCCTGGCTAGCGGTTGGCGCAGAATACATCGGGTGCCAGACCCGACCAATCAAAAATCATTGCGCGGCCCGCGCGCGGCGATCACGAAACATTTTGCATGAACATAAATACACAATATATAAATTGTATAAAAAATACTAAACATATTTAAGAATAATGAATATTACTTGAATTTTGGCAAGGATCCAGGCTGCCGAGATGAGTTCTCTAAGGGGGGTAGCAGGAGTCACATTGATGGAGTGAGTGAGAAGTGCTGACATAACGCATACACTCGGCATGGAGTCCCTACTCCTGCACATAGAAAAATCACAAATGAGGTGGCTTGGACATATGCTAAGAGTGCCAGAGGAACGAATATCAAGAAGTATCCTCCTGGCAACCCCGGAAGGAAGACGGTCGGTGGGTCGCCCCAGATTAAGCTGTGAGAAGTAATAAAAAATGTATATGAAAACAGAATGGGTCTAGACTGGTTGGCTCATGCAGAAGCAGTGCAAGACAGGGGAATATGGAAGCACCTTGTCCAGTCTTTGGGCCACCAACCCTACTAAGAAAAGGGGATGAAGATGATGATGATGAATTTGAAAAATTATTAAAAAAACATTATCATGCCAAAAAAGGGAGCTAAATTTTACATTTATAAAATATTTGTTTTAGTAATTTATTAATTTCATAAATAATTTATGGAGTTTCTTTTTAGAAAAACATGTTAGTCAAAATATATAAAACCTAAATAATAATTAATAAATTTTAATTTACCTTTCCGTATATTTTCAAATTTAAAATTTATTCTCGAAATATGTAAGTAAGTAATACACATTGATCGTTTAATTTTTTTTTAACATTATTATTATTAGTTATTAGTTACATACCATTATTAGTTACCAAATTTTCAATTATCAAATTTTTTCAATTAGCAAATTTTTTCAGTTACCAAATTTTAATATTTTTTTTTGTCTAAATTTTTAGTGGCAGATGCCTGAATTAAAAGTTTAATATTTCATTTAGTAATAAGAGTTTTCCAAATTCTTTTTTTGTCAAAATTTTCATTGGTGTAAAGTAAATTTAAGTAGGTAACCAAGCAAATATTCACTTAACTGTTTTGTTGAAAAACGTAGTTGGTAGATATTTTTAAATACAATTTTATTTTTAGAGAAAATCACAGGTTTCATCTGACGTGATTGACGAGTAAAAGTAAACAGTTGCAAGCCAAAGTTACCGGTACATGACTAACGCGTAGTCTTACAGTTTTTCAATTTACGAATATCTGAAAAAAAAAGTTTGATTTCCATTTGAAAAATACTTACACATACCAAGAAAAAAGGTTAAGTACTACTAACGTACATTTCTAATGAGATTTCCGTCACCCGAATGAAACGTTTCAATTTCCTTCAAATTTCCTTGTACGCGATACTCGGAGAAATATTGGGAAATTATATACGAGCTAACCTTTGACTCCACAAATTAAATTGTTTTATGAGATATCTTCGTATGAAATATAATTTTTATCCACAATGTCAAAATAATAAAATGCAGATATCTGATACGTCATAAAATTTCCCTTAAGAATCAATTTAGAGTATCTGATGTAAGAAAGCATAATAAAATAAAATATTTAATTTATCTTTCCATAGATTCGCGATTTGAATACCGCGTCAGTCAGTTTGTTTGAATGTAAAATGCCTACATTTAATTATGATAAATGATTTTTATTATTTATTATTACTCTTGGCTCTACAACCCCTGGTGGGTCTTTGCCTCCCCAAGAGTCTTCCTCCACTCATCTCGGTTTAGTGCCAGCTCTCTCCAGTTTAGAAGCTCCAAGGCAGAGATGTCTTTGAGGAAGTTGTCGCTCCATCTTAATTTTGGCCTTCCTAATCTCCTCCCTATCGGTCTTGAGTTCAGCAGGGACTTGCTCGATGCTCGGTCATTCTCTCCGCATGAGCCAGCCACCGAAGTCTTCCTAGATTTTTATAAATTATAATTAATTAATTACTGGTTGTCCTTGAGTGAAATCGTCGAACGTCGCATTGTGTAAAGTGATCACTTAAGCCAGCCAAGACAGGTTGCAAGCCCTATGGACACCCAGTAAAGACTTGCATACATGCCTTCCCATATATATAGAGTATAGCTTCGTAAATTGTGTTCTTAGAATAGAACATACTAATAAATATATTTAAAAAAAAAACTAACCCATAAAAAACAAGTTTTTATTATAGTCCCTTTCGCGCCTACTCCACGCGTCGGGCTCGAAAATTAAACAATATATAAATCGTTAAAATTTCGAAAAATCCAATATTATACTACTATCATAGTATAAAATTTTTTTAAACTAAAATTTGTTAGATCATTTTTATCGTCGCTACGAGTCTGCTTGAAAAGTTTCAGCTTGATTGGATTACGGAAAAAGGGTCAAAAATCGATCCAAAGTTTTTTCGGCAGACAAGCAGACGAGTTATACGAGTTAAAAGAAAGGGAGTTAATACATAAACCATCGATTTATCTTGTATGGACTATGTACCAAAAGTTTTACTTAAATAATTTCATCGCCCATTTGTTATATTTGTTAAACGTATCCTGCACGGTTGCAGTATAACCAATAAATAATTATTGCCTTGCTCTCTCTCTTTGTTGCAGACAGTAAGCATTTACATATATTATAAAAACGTGTTTTTTTTTAATGTTACCAAGCGACTAGACCTAAAGTTCGTTGACTTAAAAACTAAAATATTTTCTTACAATGGTATTTTTTTGCCATTTCCATTCGAGTCTCGAATCAAATAAATCAAATTTATGGTTCCTATCGTGTGTTATAAATGCGAACAGTCAAATTTTGGTTTCAGGACTTCAACAGCTCAAGCAGGATGCAGATGTTATAAAGGTTTATTGTTTTCTTATTACATTTAACAAAACTGGGTTTACTTTGCGCTATAGAACCTTTTCAGGTAATAATTGCCATCCAGATATACCAAATAGCGCTGTATGGAGTCCACACGCCACGAGTTGCAAGAACGAGCCAAGTATGTAGAAAAAAGCCTCGGTAAAATACTTAGGCCAGTTATTGTAACTTCCGAAAAGAGACAACATTTTGTAATGAATACGCCCTACTATAAATATTTTGGGAATACGTAATTAATCGAGATTTCCGGTTAATGACTTATTCCCAACATCGGACGTTTTTTTCAGTTGCTTATTATCAATTTTACTAAATTATTTTTCTGGTAAAGTCCTCTGTGTATAGTTTTCTGGAATATGTGATCTCTCTAGCCGATGTTTCGGATCCCATTGCAGGGCCCATCATCAGGTCTGATGTGATCCGAATATGATGTGCAATGGGATTCGAAACGTCGGCCAGAGAGGTCACATATACACGGCAGAATATCCGAGAAAACTATACACAGAAGATTCTGAACGGCCGTGAAAACCTGGTAAATTCCGTTCTAAAAGCTGCGTTCTAAAAACTATCAATGTTACTACATTAATTTTCTGCTAAAGTCCGTTCTAAAAGCTACTTGCATTAGTGCGTTTACAAAAACTCGTAACAGTATTATTTTGAGTAAATGATAGACGCAAAAAATAAATATAAATAGAATTTATTTTCTAAACTTAAAATAAGCACATGTATTTCCTACATCTTAATATATAAAAATCACGTGTTTTTTTATATTCGTGAGTTCGTACACGCTAATCTCTGAAACCGCCCAACTGATTTCAATGAAATTTTGTTAATGTGTGTGGTTGGTTCCAGCTTGAAGGAAAGGATAGTTTTGGAACCGATAGGTGGCGCTTTTGTCGAGATCTAATTTTTTTAAATTTTTCAACGAATATTTTATTTTTTTCAGGTTTCACATCCAAAAATACTTACAATCACAAATTTTGGTGTGATTAATTTTCAAGTTGTGTAAACTTTCAATAGATGGCGGCGTGAACAAATCTATTGACGTACGTAATACGCATCTAGAAAAAATATTACACTTAATTTTAAGTTCTGATTTGAAAATTTCCCTGATGCTATATAATTTTTCTGCAGTGTTCCACGGATATACGAACAAAAACAACGTGGTCAAGTACTGCTTACTTACTTACTTACCTACTTACCATCACGCCGTTTCCCCGAGGGGTAGGCAGAGAGGATAGAGCGCCATACTCTTCTATCCTGACATACAACTTTCGCTTCGTCTACATTCATACATCTTCGCATGCAAGCTCGACTGTTGTTCAGGCTTCTAACAGGACCATCTTCCAGTATCTGGTTAATCTGGTCATGCCACGTCTTCCGTGGTCGCCCTCTCTTTCTGGCGCCGTCAACACTTGCATCATATATCTTTCTTACCATTCTTTTCTCATTCATTCGCTCAACATGCCCAAACCACCTGAGCGACCCTATTTTTATTCTCTGTATTATGCTACGATCAGCTTTACATTCATTCCTAATATCTTCATTCTTTACTCTATCATACATGGATTTACCACACATACGTCTATGGGACCTCATCTCCACTGCATTCAGTCTACTTTCATTCCTCTTCTGCCAGCTCCAGGCTTCACTTCCATACATTAGTGTCGGTACCAGAACTCCATTATGTAATGCGCAAAAAATGCTTCAAGGTATTGAACATGTCATTCGCTGTGGAATAAGAATCTATTTTTTGTTAGATTTTCCCGATTTCCCGTTTGTCTTTTTTATTGCTTATTTTTTGATTGCTATATTTTTTTATATAAATCATTGAACTTTGTAATATATCAGTTAAAAGCTATTAAGATAGTGTTAATTTTTTTCATACTTAATAAAAGCACTAACGGATAATGGGAATATATTTGTCACCTCTTTTTTTTTCTAAAATACCTAAAATATTTTGATAAACTGTTTAATATCTTTATACTTATCAATTAACGTCCGTTTTTATGTACTTTTTATTTGTTTTATTTTTATCGCCGCCGATCGACACATCCGTTTAAGGGTCAAGGACGACATGAGAAAATATAACAACTAAGAGAGAAACCGATATTTAGATTTTACAAAAGAAACAGTAATACTATAGTTAGCAATAGTAATTTTTTTTGACAGTTGGCCCATTGAGGATAGCGCAGTTCGCTAAAAAATATTACAGGGAGCAATTTGGAAGCGAAGGTCGTAAGATGAGGCCTTTATTCAACACTGAATAAACGGTGGCCGAAGAAGATAAAGATGTAGGATATTTTAAGTTTGTCCAAATATTTCAGAACAATACTGGATTGTGTCACAGGGACATCATTAATCAAGATATATTACAGGTGTCTCACAGGGAGGAAATTATGTTTTTTTATGGGAAAGTAGGTCCACTATCTACTGTAGCCAGCCGTACGATAGGTCGTAAGTCCTATGAACACCCTAAGACTTCCATAGCTACTTTCCCATAAATATATACAATTTCGTCTCTGTGAGACATACTGCATACTGTTACTACATGTAAATGTAATGTCGAATAATATTTCGAATATATTAAGTAATTTCAGAATTTTCTACTATTCCAGTTAGTCGGCAAGTCGGTTAGTACGATCTCGAATAATTGCAAGTCTACTGTATATAGGCTTATTCATAGCTAGTAGTAAAAACATCGGGTAGTATTCTTCTGGGTAAAATTCGACGGTCACTAAAATAAGCGACATCGAAGTTAACATTTTTCATCTTAAATATTTCTAATTTATTTTCTGTTAAGTGTTTTAAAACATCACTACAGGAACTTTTATGTAAAGTTAAAAATGTATTCGCTTTAATACAAGTCAAATAAAATGACAAAAACCATACTTTTTTTTTTTTTAATTTTCTGCAAGCTATTTATAATTTCATTTGACTTGTAATCAAAGCGAACAAATTTTTAATATTATTTATTAGTTACTGGAGTGATAGTTCAAACATTTCTCAGAAAATAATTCAGAAATTCTGAGAAAAAAATGCAAACTTTGATGTCGCCTATCTCCGTGACCTTCGATATTTAATCCAAAGTGTAAAGAATATTTTCTATTCAAAATTTCACGAAGAATAATCTCAGATGTTTTTGATTTTAGCTAGTAATAAGTTGTTGCACTACACAGATGCGCACAGTGGTCGAGGATATTTTTACATTACATAAAAAACTTGTGAGTCCATCACCAAACATGAGGAAACCAATGTCGTACTTACGAATAGAGAAAAGATACATTGGTCCATTCATAAATCATTTTGGAGAGAAATTGCAATACGCATGTTGAAATAGCGATAAAAAAATTGAATATATTAGGTGATTACATAGGATTTCATTTTGTTGACTCTTTTTCTTGTGAAAACATTCATGTCGTTTATTGAATGGAATACCACTCCTCACTGGTCTATGATTCATCTGCTACAACTCCATCTTGGTAGTACAAGCAGCGGTCGTGGAGACAAAAAGTTACACTGCTCATAATTTTGGGTGTATCTGTTTTTATCGATTGTTGCGCGGTATGATCGATAAAGCCATGTATTCACTAGGGGACAAATAGCGCAGCATTCTGCGCGGCATGTTGCATGAACATCTACGTTCATGTTTCGGGGACAATGACGCGGTCATTTGACGTATACACACCGGGACTCACATATCTTCAAATGTCACCCGATGAGGTAATGATGACAGCTGCGGTATCTATTTACATTAGTCATTTAGCGAAAACGGGGTTTCCCGCAATTCGAAATGTTTTTTGGGTCGCAATTTCAAATTAACGAGGTTTTACTGTAGTAAATTGAATATTATTAAAAAAAGGTCCTTCTTGCAAATAATTGTTGTTTTCCACACGTCGCGGAAATGTCGCCCTATGAGGTTATGATGACAGCTGCGTATCCATTTATGTTAACGAGTTTATCGAAACGTAAGAGGAGAAAAAGGTGATAGATGCGAAATTATTTACTGCAAAGAGAAAGAAGGACGGATATTCTATGCGATCTTCGATCGATACAGCTCGTTGAGTTCAAGAACAATTTCGTTTCCCCACATTGTCATCTTGACAGATACAGCGCATGCGTATTCACTTTTAAACATACCACGTGGTACTGACGCTCCGCGTAATGTTGCAGTGAGCTCGCTCGGGTACCGTGCGCATGGCAACGTTGCCACGGCACGTAGAAATGCCGCGCTATGTTGTGCGCGACGTTGCAACGTCACGTAGACTCTATGCCGCGCGTGCTGTTGAGGGACAATTTGTCCCCTAATGAATACATGGCTTAATCCTGAAATTATGCGGAGCATTGGTTTGTATGTTCCCGATAATTACCTAAGACAGCGTCAGCATAGATTGTTTCACATTCCAGTATACATGACCAACCTGCCAATGGTTATGCCTATTGGAAGAGCTACTGCTATGCTGAACAATATTACTCTGAATATCGATCTGTTCCATGTCTCTGAGAGGGTATTCCGAAGCAGGATTCTCCTACACCTTTGATGTGAATGATTTTGTAATGTTTAATATTCTAACTTATTTATAACATTTATGAATTAAATTTTGTGTTTGTAATGTAAATGTTGTATAAAAAAATAAATTGAATTGAAATTGAAAGATGTATTGAATAGTATCACATATTTAATTTTTGTTCCGTACATTAAAGAATAAAGTTCTTGTTTGTGAAGATTCCGCCATTTGTTATTTTTACTATTATTTGCAGGGCAAACTTTACTTTGAAATTCGGCTGGAGCCGTCCAAAAGTAGAGAACGTAAGCTGATGATGTAGATTGAGCCTTTCTCTAACATATTTGTTCCTCGTGAAGTTTCTGATCCATTCTCATCTCCTGTTTTCAATAGTATTCAATATTTTATTTTTAAAGTCCTTTGATCCTTTTTAAAGCCGAAGGGCTTGCACGAGTATTATTATTTTGGGAAATTCATGATAAAAACATCCTATCCTTGTCAAAATACTCCTATTTTGCAACACAAAAACATTCGCATTAGAGACTTACATACATACATAGCACAGGCACGTTACAACAAGTAACACATTAAATATGTAACACTAGCTGTAACCCTGCAAAAATGACTAAATATTGGTTCGCGTCTTTGCTAAGCCCTAATATATATTTATAGTGGCCGGTTTGGGTTGCTGGCTCGGGGTTTAGACCCCATCTCCAGCCGTTTAATTTTTTAAAACTTATTTAATTACTTTTTTAATTACGGACAGACAGTCAAACAGACAGACAGAAAGAAAGATAGGCAGACGGAGAGACAACGAAATTATTATGTTTGATTTGTCAAATAGTGCAATAATTAAAATGTTATTTATTAAAATTGTGGGATAACATAAACATTCATTCCTAAAACCCGTGACCGCACGACGGAACTAGGAACCGTAGCCGCGAACTGAAGCAAACAATAAAGATTGTTCGAAGAATATTTTTTCTTCTGAATGAAGTTTTGAACTTTGTGGTGACATTATTATTAAAATAAAACACAAATCACTTTGTTTTCACCACTTTATTAGATATACAATCTACATGTTTTGAGAACAATGTTTTCTTGCTCAGGATTGTTTGTGTACTAAAATTAAAAAAGATAAACCATGCAAGTGTGTTATGGTGAAGGGGAGGGGAAGAGGGGGGGTCGGAGGTGTTAATTATGGAATGTCATCTGAAGGGGTTGGAATTTTAATTGGAAAATTTTTCAATAGTGGATTGTGAACAAATTTTGACTGGTTATTTATTATATTAGAATTAATATTAACACTTTTCCTAATTTCATGTATTTCTAGATTATTTATTTGTGGGATCTTATAACTAATATGATAATTTTAAACCTGTATTAGTATTAAATATATGGTCAACTCAACATTGCTAGTTAAAGCTTTGATGTGTTCTTTAACCCTAGTTTCAAAAATTATTTTTGTTTCACCAAATCTTATGAGACTCGAAGCCTACCCTCGTACTTGTATATAAAAGCGTTAGTAGTTAGTGTTTGTTTATAAGACAAAAATAAAAATAAATTGAGCTATATCTTCAATAAATCTACGCTATATCTATAATCCATTAAAATAATTGATGCTGGCATCCGACCCATCACCACGACAAATCGTCTTTATAAATAATGTGGGCGATTTAACTGTCATGAACAATATCCTTCAAGAAATTATTAAGAATGATATTACCGGAGAATCAAAAAGTCATTGCACCAAATACGATAAAAGTTTTAATCTATTTTACTTTTATTGATGTGTGACCCTTTTACCCTCGGTTTATGGGAGTAATTTCGTGAATACGACGACGGAAATGCAGGATGTTTTTTTTATCCTATCAACTTGCATCTACGTAATTTCCACTTAAAAAACAGGAAGTAGGAATGAAAAAGTTTTCCGATTTCGAATTTATTAATTTTATTCGGCAAATTCGTCTTTAACATTTTCTTCCGACGCCTATGTCGGTCTTTAATTTAGGGTTATGTTCAATTTAAATTTGTAATATCTCTGGATAACTTTGGTTTAGAAAAATACTGTTCGAAAAAAATAATGTTCAACATATATACGAGTATTATTGATTCTCATAAAAAAATTGATTGTAAAGGAAATTTATGCAAAATGAAGCGATTTTTATAATTAGGAAATATTTTAATAAAATCAGCTGTTCTTTTGTCTTATACTTACTTTTCAAATATATAATTTTATGCGATATATAATCACAACATTGATTTAAAGGTTAGGAAAAACGTGACTAAAACTCTTTTCTGGAGTGTGCTGATTGGTGATGTATGGCAGCGAAACATGGACCATCGACCAGAGCATGTGGTGCTACAGGCGCATGGCGAGGATCCATTGGTCAGAACATATCCGAAACGACGAAATGTTGAGCAGGGTCACCCAACGACGAGCAATTTGGATAGGCCAAAATATAAGGCATAAGGGCCTGCTTTTTACCATCGTCGAGGGAAATGTTGAAGGCAACAATCGTAGAGGCCGCCCGAGATTAAGCTACGTAGATCAGATTATCGGAGATGTGCGCTGTAGCACCTACCAAGAAATGAAGAGGCTGGCAGGTGACAAAGAGGAGTGGAGAAAGCGAGTGCTTGTTGCAGACCAATCCTAGGATTGCGACCCCAAAAAAAATCACATGTATTTTTATTGTTAGGTAACATACCTGCTTATATTTTTTAGTTTGAAACCACTTTTTTGGGTTTTTCCATACGGTTTTAGGGTTTTTTCTGCAAGTGTGAATATATTATTGTGAAATTTTTGAGGTGTAACATATTTACGCTCGGTTTATGGGAAGCCGCAGACTTCTTTGCCGACACATCTACTACTTAACTTCTGTGAGCAGTTTGTAAGAGTCATTACTGAGCGTTACTGAAAAACGAACAGAGAATTACTGAGGAAAGATGTTTACATTTACATCATTTACGACGACTGTAAGATTCTCTTTTTTTGTTTTTAGGATTATACTTATCTTCGGAATATTTTGAATTTGTCCAAATTTTTCAAAACACGGATTTTGTCCCAGGGACATCATTAATCAAGATACATTAATAAGATAATCAAGAAAATATTATGGATGGACAAAAAGGATATATAAAGGATATTGCTTTAAAACAATTCCAATCCAAAATATCAATCTCATTAGTGACATCTGTCGTTAATTAAGGGGAATGAAAAAACTTTGGATGCCGGTCGCGCTAATGATTATTACAACACACATATGAAACGGAATTGATGATATGAAATGAACATATGAAATGGAATATGATGTATAACTAAAATATATACAACTTCCAAAAATTTGATAAACGTGGTATTCTATCATGGGTGGAAATGGAAAAAAAAAAACGTTACATTGTGCATCAAAAGTGATTACCTAAGCCAGCCGTACGATAGGTCGTAATTCCTATGAACACCCAAAAACTTCCATACCTACTTTCCCATGAAAAATATAATTTTGTCTCTATGAGACATCTATAATATAATCTATATTTATCTGATTTATCCGTAGAAACACGATTTCATGAAATAGTATACAGAGTTAAACACAAATAAAACGTTGTGTTGAGTAAATTACTATATCATAACCAATAATATAATAAACTGTAGATACGTTACAAGCGTGAAATCTTGGCAACTCAAAAGTAAGGCAATTGTTTTACTTGCATTCGTTATCGAACGGACCTTCTTTGTGAACGGGCGCGACGCTACGCCGAAAAAAGAGCAGAGTCTTCTTCTTCTTCATCATCAGCCTTCGTCTTTCCACTACTGGATATAGGCCTCTTCCTTATTTTTCCATTCTTCCCTGTTGTTTGCTAATTGTAGCCATTTCTTTCCCCCCACAGCGACTATATCATCGGCCCATCTCTTTTGAGGTCTTCCGATGCCTCTTATATTCTCCCAAGGTCTCCATTTCAGAACTTTGGGAGGCCATCTTGTAGTATCCTGTCTTGCAACGTGTCCTGCTCATTGCCATTTTAGTTTTGCTACACGATCCATGATATCCACTACTCTAGTTCTGCGCCTAATTTCGTCGTTTCTAATTCTATTAAATCTCTTAGGCTTACTCCAAGCATGGATCTCTCCATGGATCGTTGCGTGCATTTGAGCTTTTCTACACTTTTCTTTGTAAGGGCCATAGTCTCCAATCCTTACGTCATCACTGGCAGTATGCATGATTCTATCGTACACTATGCAGAGTATCGTACACTATTGTAAGAATGAGTATGTTATTTGAGCCACCGTGACTTCAAATTACCTGATTTGTCTCTTTCAATGCAATATTTGCTACACGTGAAAGCCGGCTAGTATGGGAATAACGTGTCTATATTATAATACGTCTATGACCATAACGATAGACTTTTATAAACACTTGAATATTTCATATTGTAGGCATTAGTGTGAGTGGCCGTGACAACGCCTAGGAATATGTCATCGTTCAGTAGGATAGAGGTGTAGAATATATTCAGGAACCCCAGTTCAGGGTCAGTGTGGGTGTGAAGCTTTGTTCTTTGGTAGCCTGGGTGTGGGGACTTTTATTGTTTTAGGTATCAGAATCCGCTTGAGGGACTAAAGGTACAGATACACATGCTTATTAGTGGCATGCTCATTAGCATGCTCAAAACTAGCGTGCCATAACGACTGTTCACACTTGCTCATTATTAGCATGCTTATTTTAAGCATGCTCATAAATAAGCATTCTCAAAGCTTACAATCAAACACACATGCTTATTAGTGGCATGGCTTGTCATAGAATAGAGAGGAACTCTAGTTCAAAATTGAAACTTTTCAAACTGAAACAGAAAATTCAAGTGAACCAATATTTTTGATTTTAGTTTTTATAATTTTTTTTGTAAGATTTGAATCATTCGTGTCTTTTAATAAAGTTTTATAAACATTATTTCTTGCTAGATTATTTTTACACAGCGGTGACCGAGTACTCCACAGTCATTCGTGATTTCTATAAGTCACGAAAAGTAATGTTTTATCATCTCCCCAACGCGCCATATTTGTTTCATCTGTCGCGGACTGCGAAGATCGCATTGATAATCGATACTAGCCGCGAATGACATAAGCACGCTCATAATAAGCAAGCCTGTTCACATATGCTCAAAAGATACTCCTTCTCATGATGAATGACATAAGCATGCTCATAAATCATCCGGCGGATTTTTGAGCATGCCACTAACGAGCATGCTCATTACTAGCAATGTGCATACACACATGCCACTAATAAGCAAGGGCTAAAGAAGGTCAATACTGCGCATGCTCACGTGCCACTAATAAGCATGTGTATAGTACCTTAACGTAGATGAAACGGCGGCGGCGGGCCAAATTCGTTTGGTGGATTCGCTATCCTCTTGGCTGGGATGCGCGCGCATCCATCTACCAAGCGCGAGGAGGACGGCTAATCACCCGTCTCACAAAAGTTTTAGCTACACACTATATGTCTGCGAACATTACTTTTATATATATGGTAAACGCCTAATACATCCTTTGATATCAATAAAGCGATGAAATATCACATGATATTGATATATACGTTTTAAGTGGAGATTACGTAGATGCAAGTTGATGGGATAAAAAAAAAATCCTGGTCCAAAGATTACGATGCTGATCTAAGTCTATGTTAAACCCTGTATAAGATACCCGGAGTTCTTTAGAATAAGCCAGCACACTGATAATGTTGGTTACATTTCTCCCATCACAAGGTTGTGTCGCACATATATATGTATTGTGCTGACCCTAACATTGATGCTGATATTCTTGCAGATACCTTATCATCGTTCAAAAACTCACTCATACACAACATCCATATTCATCAACTATGACCTGAACCTATAGATCCATTAAATCAATTATTTATTAAATACTAATCGCACTACATATAAACACTAAATACACAATACACATAAATGTACATATAAAATATACTTAAACGCAAAAATACATGTTACTAGAGCCATTATCCCAATTACAAGTGCCGAAGACACTTGTAATTGGGATAATGGGCATAGTCTTCATTTATAATGTTTTATTATTAGGGTATCATGTACCTATTATCCTATTAGTGTTAGTGTTGTTGTCTCTAATAAATATTTAAAAAAAAATCGAGATGGTATGGAGGATATGTGTACCGATCGGGAGGATTTTAATGAGGGGTAAACCGACTTCATATTCGTATTTAGGCCTATCATTCGTCTTCATGTTACTTTAATATTCATCATGGTCTGAGAGGGAGAGAGGCCCATGGCTTACAGAGAGTACGCGGGTGTTAATAATTAGTAGGCGAAAAGCAAGTACAAGGTGGAAGTGAAACGATCTTGTCAGACGTACATTTTATCACGAGAGCTATAGGAAGTAAATGAAACATTCAAATATTTTTTCATTTATTCATCAAAGTCACTGGACACAAATTTAGTTGGAGCGCTGTTTGTTAAATCACAGTCACTAATCAATTTCTGGAATATTTCACACACCAATTATATTATTAAACAGTTTCTTAATTTCTTCTTCTTCAAAAACAGCAAAATAATTTTGTGGTGACATTATTAATAAATTGAATATTATCTTTTAAATTTATTTTCATGCTATGTAGGGTACCTACCTACTTCATTATTATTCATTTTCCATATATATTTTTTTATATTTCGATTGTCTATACTTCGATTTTTTAATTAAATTTATTAGTATACAATTGTATTCTAACGAAGGGGCCATGGGCTCTGAAACATGTTAATATTTTTCAATATGTAGAAATATGGAGAAAACAAAGTTTATTTTTATTAATGATATGTTTCATAATTCGCACTAATTACGCTGTTTCCATCGCTTTGATCACTTTCGAGAATGTTTTTATATATATTTTTTTATATTTCGATTGTCTATACTTCGATTTTTTAATTAAATTTATTAGTATACAATTGTATTCTAACGAAGGGGCCATGGGCTCTGAAACATGTTAATATTTTTCAATATGTACAAATATGGAGAAAACAAAGTTTATTTTTATTAATGATATGTTTCATAATTCGCACTAATTACGCTGTTTCCATCGCTTTGATCACTTTCGAGAATGTTCCGTTCAATTTATTACTAGAAAAACTTCTCGCTTGTCGGTAGGTACTTGCGCCGAATGTCTGTCGCTAGAATCACCTCACACTAGCAGCACACGCTGCGTGATTTCGCTTTGTCTGTGGACTTGCCTCTGTCGATTAACTTTGACACAACTGATTGCGCAGTGGCCGGCCGGTCCCTTTATATAAGTTATCGTTTTCTTGGCGTTTCCAGAGTTAACGATAATGTCCCAGTCGATTCCAGAGCTTTCTCGTTACAAAATGTGGAATCGGAGCTGTCGTTGCGTTATTTTCGCTAGATGGCGCCTGCTGTGTTCACTTCATCATAGTATAATGCACTTCTTGCCACTATCTCGGAAATATTATACACTTCCATAGAGTTAAACACTGTTTTTGACCAAGTAAAAAAATATCATTTGTTTTCACCCCCACTCCACTAATTTTAGAATAATTGTATGCAATAATTGAAAAAGTTGCCCCCAATTACCATCTCTGTATTAAAATGGCGAATGATATTTATGTCTGTGTACGAGTACCATAGTATATGTTTCTTTGATACCCAGAGATTGAAAATAGATTGGATTTGATAAAGGTCACAATTTAATGAATTTGCTGTTGACCTATGTACAGTGACATTTCATTTCATATTATCTTTTTAATCGAACTTTGCTGCTAACGACATACACGTCGCTAGTTTTTTTTATTTATTTACGACGAATTAAAAAAAACACGGTTCTTTTAACTAAAAAGATTTGTGAAGAATTTGGTTTGCTTTGTGGTGATTCCTTATTTGATTCAGTGTTATTGCCAATGCAACGGCGTGAATACGTTCGTAAGTTTTATGTAAATGATTTATTATGTAAAAATTATGTCGTAAAGAAAATGTTAATTCCACGTTTTATTTATTACTAGCTGTGCCCGCGCGGCTTCGCACGCGTAGATTTTTAGTACACTGTTTGGATCGTCATAGAACTTTCGCGAACCTTCTAGAACGTTCTCCTTCCAGAACTTTCAATAAATTTATCGAATGTACAGGAACCTTCTAGACACACCGACACATTCCGCCACTCAGTTTAGAACCTTATAGAACTTTCGGGAATTTTCTAGAACCTTCTCCTTCCAGAACTTTCAATAGCAGGAAAGGAACCTTCTAGACTCACCGACACAGTCG
Source organism: Agrypnia vestita (assembly GCA_016648135.1). NCBI lineage: Eukaryota > Metazoa > Arthropoda > Insecta > Trichoptera > Phryganeidae > Agrypnia > Agrypnia vestita. Next base: position 193 of record JADDOH010006578.1, on the reverse strand, counting down.
GCGCGCCTATTTTGAAACAATCTGAAGCATTTGCGGCCTTCCCATAACAAAAAAATGTGCTAGAAAGCACATTTTCGTCACCCACTTACGCAGAGCCACCCCCACCAAACTCGCATATTTTCGATGTGACACCAAGGGCTATCCACCACCATAACCACCGGTGGGTGGTTGTGGCTGGTTGTGGAGAAAACAC